>CAUYQG010241665.1:0-29448 GCA_963574415.1 Tarsius wallacei | reverse complement strand
CTATTATAAGAAAGAATGGAAATGCTAGTGAAACCCCTTTCTAACAAGCTCAATGGGGACAACTCTGTTAATTTTACAGCAAATAAAGTTAGTTCTACAGCAATTAAAATGACAGTTTAGGTTGACATAGCAAAACAATGGCTTATCAGTAATGTCCACTGAGTTCTTAAGCTGAATCCTCAATCTTCTGCCATGTATTATAGAGACCTGCCAGGCGCCAGGACGGTTTTGTTTGAAAAAGACCAAATGGCTAGAGACCGATGGCTCTCATGGAAATGCAAAAGAGTAACTAATTCACAAACTTATTCAAAACCCCTCTTCTGAAGTTGACGGTTTACAACCCTGCAGTTCCAGGAGACCATTTGTTCTTTGAAAAATCTGATTTTGCTGAGCACAATCTTGTAAGATTCCAAAGGAAATATGTAATCACTCAATACAAGCCCCTCCCTTACCTAAACAAGGGTATAAGACCCCACTTCTCCCATTCTGCGGGGCTCAATTTGGATGCATTAGCCCTCCAGCCCGCCGGCATAATAAAGTTGCCACTTCCTATAATAGTCTCAGTGTCATGATCTCTCTGTCTTCCCACTACAGTTAGATTGTGTTTTCAAGATAGAATTGATAGGACTTACTCATAGAATGGATGTAGAGTATGAAAGAAAATCAGAGACAAAAATGACCCCAACTAAAAGGGTTAAAAATGTCTTTCGCCAATTTCTAAATGATAAGAGGAGCTAAATTTGCAGACATAATATCAGAAATTCTGTTTGAAGCTTATTTAAGTCAGAAGCACACATTAATTGGACTTTCAAGTAGAGATATCTAGTAGGTAGCATAGTCTTGGAGTTTGGAGTTTAAGAAATGATAATTTAATTTCCACATCATCAACATATAGAACTATATCTCCACAGCAACAGGGAAACATAGGCTCAACACAATTAGACAGTGATTTTCATTCTCAAGGTCTGTGTTTATGCAAGCAGGAGCAGCTAAGCTAAGGAAAAAGAAAAGGAAGCCAGATATAGGGCTCTGAAGTGAATTCCACAGATAGGCTTCAGGAAGCCTGAGAACTCCTAGAATTACACACAAAACATCTGGAGAGAGTGGGTGCATTTTGGCAACACTGTGAACTGCTGTCACTGGATCCCCAAAGTGATTTCCCCATGGCTCTAACATTAATCGATTATTTTGTAGCAGGAAGACAGAGAGGTCGTGACACCGAGACTATTACAGGAGATGGCAATTTTATTTACTTGGCGGGCTAATGCTCCCAGGCCAAGCCCCCCAGAACAGGAGAAGAGGGGTCTTATACCTTCATTTCAATAAGGGAGGGGGGTCTTGTTGAGCGATTACACATTTTCTTTGAAATTTACAAGGTTGTACTCAGCAAAATCAGATCTTTCAAATAACAAATGGTCTCCAGGAAATGCACAGCAAGCAGGGTTGTAAACTGTCAACTTCAAAAGAGGGGTTTTGGATAAGTCTATGAATTAGTTACTCTTTTGCATTTCCATGAAAGCCTTCAGTTCTTGGCTATTTTTTTTTTCTTTTTTTTTTTTTTGAGTTGGAGTCTCACTCTGTCATCCAGACTGGAGTGCAGTGGCCGCTCCCGGCCACCGCAGCCTCAATCTGCTGGGCTCTGGCGATCCTTCTGCCTCAGCCTTCTAAGTAGCTGGAATTACAGGCGCGCGCTACCATACCCCGCTATTTTTTTTTTATTTATTGTAGAGATGAGGTCTCGCCTGCCCAGGTGGGTCTCGAACCCGCGGGCTCAGGCAATCCACTCACCTCAGCCTCCCAAAGTGTGGGATTACAAGCTGAGCCACCAAGCCCGGCTGGCTATTTTGTTTTTCTCAAAACTGGTCTGGCGGGTTTTCAGAGCTTGCTGATTGATTTTCAAAAGGAATACTTTTAACTGCTACCAGCCCCCTCTCTGCCACAATTTGAGTATGAATTCCAATTGCATATTTTTTTTACTAAGTATTTTTCCACATCTGTAAAATAAGGATAATATTTATTCTGTTTGTTCTGGGAATTTCAGAAGAAAGGGAAATTTATTGGAGAAAGTACTTGTAAAACTGTAATTAGAAAACCACATGTCTTGAACACGGACCCAGCATTCCTTATTTCTCTGACCTACAGCTCAGTCCTTGCACTGCTTCTGTTCATTTCCAGTCCTCTTCTCATCCTGTAGGTTTTTTACACATGTAGCAGTTATACGATGACAACTCTCAATTATGTTCCCAGTGTAGACCTCTTGACTAAACTTCAGACTTTGACTTATCTATCCAACTGCCTGTTTCCTATCTTCCTCTTAGATATGCAACAGGCATCTCAAACACTCTCTGCATGTCCACAACTAAGATGTGGAATTCTCTTCAAAACTTATTTCTTCCATATTCTTCCCCATGTTAACAACTGGTATCGCCACTCTAGTTGTCCTGGCTAAAATCATTGGACTCACCCATAATTTTCTCTTTCTCTCATAGTCTACATTCCTAAGCACAGAAAAGGGCTATCAATCCATCTTTCAAAAAATGTATATACAGAATCCAACTGATTTTCACAGCCCTCACCAACACACTGCTCCAAGCCACTGTCATCTCTCAACTGCATTATTGCAGTAGCCTCTTACCTTGTCTCTCAGTCCTACCCTGGCCCCATTATAGTCTGTTCTCCATCAAGTATCCAGATAACTCGTTTAAAAATATAAATCAGATCATGTTAGTCCTCTGCTCAAAACCCTACAGTGGGGCTGGCATGGTGGCTCATACTTGTAATCCCAGCACTTTCGGAGGTCGAAGTGGAAAGATTGCTTGAGCCCAGAAGTTCGAGACCAGCCTGGGCAACAAAGCCAAACCTTGTCTCCACAGAAAATAGATAAATTAGCCAGGCGTGGTGACACATGCCTGTAGTCCCAGCTACTAGGAAGACTGAGGCAGTAGGATTGCTTGAGCCCAGGAGGTTGAGGCTGCAGTGAACTGTGATTGTGCCACTGTAGTCCAGCCTACAGTGGTTCTCACCTTACATTGCCATACAAGGCCATATAGTAACTACTTACCTCCATTTGCCTCTCAAAACTTATTTCCTCATCCTCCACACCCACTCCACCCCTTTGTTCAGCCACAGTACCTCCTTGCTGCCTCCAGGTTTTCCTAGTTGGTCTTCTATTTCCCTTCTTACTCCTTTCTTTCCAATGATTTTCATAGCACTTAGCACCATCTGAGAAACACTGCTTTACTTATTTTGTGTGCGCACCCACACCAAGTAAATATAAACTCCATGAATCTAAGAATATGGTTTGTTCACTGTCATTCACTGCTGTAATTCCCAGAGCATAGGACAGTGCCTGGCACATAGTATGTGCTCCTTTTGTTTGTTAAATATCCTAAGTTTTTATCCTCAAACTACTGTCTTAGCTAACATCTGATTCTTTTCATATTTGTGCATGAGTCCCTATCTTAAAAAAGATAATATTCAAATTAAATCCATTGATTTTCCAGACTCCAAAATATCACCCTAGAGATTAATTGCTGGCCACAATGAGGAAAAGCCTGATTTTACAATGGTATTATAACCCTAAACCAGAGATTGATCTGTCATCTTGAATTCAGATAAACCAGACATCACATTCCTCTTATGTGGTGCAATAGTATGTACATATAATTTATAAACTGTCTTGATAAGCACATTAACCTGATTTCGACTAAGTCTATGGAATCCATTTCTACTTTACAGGACATAGAGTATGGAAGCCAAGTAAAATGATCCCATCAGGAAGCAAGCCAATACAAAGAATATTCTACAGGTCTGGTATCCAACAAATCAATAACAAAAAATGGGGTGGAAGAGATGGGGGAAGAAACTGCTTTAGATTAAGAGACTCCAGAGAGAACCAGACAAGACTGGATCTTTCACTGCGCAAGTCAGACCTCCAAGACAGTTGGAGCAGCAGCATTAAGTGGGGTGTTTTTAATGTGGACTGAGTATGATCTTAAAAATGTGGTTTGCATTAGGTGTAAAAGATTATGCAGGAGTTTAAGTAGTGCACACTTAATAATTTGGGGTTAAATAGCCTGATGCTTGTATGTATACTTTAAAAATAGGGGGAAAAGCTGTCATCTCTATTACTTTGAAATGTAAGTTTAGACGATGTTTCAGTATTGTTGCTCATTGAGTAATGTCCTAAAATTTTAGTGGTTTTGTAACAAAGTCTGCTACACTAGTCTATGCCAAATACTTGCCTCCTTGCGTGTTATTCCAGTGCCTTTTGTAGACCAAAGTTTAGCGGTCAGGTCAAAGCAGCAGCCCACACACCGTCTCCAATGATCCCGCGCTCCTGTCCCGGGGCACGACCCGTTCCCGCTCAGGGACTCGTCTTTGTCTCAAGCCCGCCAGGAGTAGGCTTTGTTTCCCGCCCTCCCCGCCATCTTGAGCACAGTAACGTAGATTCTCCCACGCAGCTTCCCCCGATTTCTCTACACTGCCAGGTAAAACTTAAAACTCGGTTCTGAACTGTTAAGTACTTAAAACACCACGGGCAAGCTCACCGTCTTATGAAAAACTTACCAGTTACCGTAAAACCCGGGGGGAGATCATAGCCTGAGAACCTTGGCATTCAAATGCTTTAAAAACGTGAAAACCCACTAAAACAAAAAAGTTATTACCTGCAGCTTGTCCCCGGATTAGCTGTTTCAAAACAAGAGACAGTAAGAGAATATAGCAAAAGATGTCTGCTCTTTTACGGGAAAATGTGGGTGGCCCTGAAAAGGGCCTTTGAGAAACGGAAATCTTGGTTTGTGGAGACTTTAACCACCAAAGCCGTAAAGAGTGCGCCCCTGTCGTTTGAGAGCGTAGACCACGTCCATGGCTGTTACCGTCTTGCGTTTAGCATGTTCTGTGTAAGTGACAGCATCACGAATCACGTTTTCCAGAAAAACCTTCAGAACGCCGCGAGTCTCCTCGTAGATGAGGCCAGAAATGCGCTTGACGCCCCCACGCCGAGCAAGGCGCCGGATGGCGGGCTTCGTGATGCCCTGGATGTTATCGCGCAAGACTTTGCGATGGCGTTTAGCGCCGCCCTTCCCAAGCCCCTTTCCACCTTTGCCGCGTCCAGACATGGCTAAAGACCTGCCTCAGACGAGCTTCAAATATGCAACGACTACAACCGAGGCAACAATCTTATATACACAGTCTTCGGACCTAATTGAAAACTGAGCGCTCGCATACGGGAACTTTCTGCTGGCCCGTTGGCTCCACCCCTTACAGCCCAGCCCTGGATGACGTCACCAACGACTTTGAGCTTGGCCGACAGGGTGCTGGTTCTGTGGAGGCGTGTCCTCCAGACCCTGGGTCGCTAAATAGGAAGTTTCGAACCTTTTTACAACTAAATCATATTGAAGAAATTGTTTCGATGATTATCATTTGCTGCTTGGCATGCTTTAGGACGACTGCACGGGAGCCTTGGACCAGAACTGCAGCAATATCCGTTGAACTCCAGTAGGAGTCCGGCGTTGTCCAATGTTTACAAAGCTTCTGGCACTTCCGCTGTAAAGCCCCTCGAACCGAAACCTCTTGCGAAAGTTTGGAAAGGGCAAGACTTCACCTCACCATCACCAAGCCTAGGGAAATCTGACTAAAAGAGTTTTCTTAACAAAGGCAAAGACGTGGTTGGTTAGTGCTTCCGTGGTACAATTCTCACCCTCCGCGCTGAAGCTGAGTTTAATTCTTCCGTCTCTGCTTATTAGAATTTGTAATTTTCATTCAAAATCTAGCCACCTGTAGTTCCAGTTACTTGGAAGGTTAAGGCGGAAGGATCGCTGGAGCTCAGCAAGTCGACGCTGGGGTGGCCATGAGTGTGACACTGCACTCCAGAGTGAGACTACAACTCAAAAAAAAAAAAAATCTAGCCACCTCCTCACATCTGCACCCAGTAACTTTTCAGTATGTTAAAGTTTACTTCTCCATTCTTTGTTTTCTTTCATTCTGGTAGCAGCCTTATTCCAAAAAGAATTGGTATCTGTAGTAGTCAAGGTAGTGACATAAATAGGCGAGTATCTGTAGGTTTTTTTAACGTAAGACTTAGAACAGAGTTAAGAGTATTGTTGGGATAAAGCGTCTCTGGCCAGCAGAGTGGCGCAGCGGAAGCGTGCTGGGCCCATAACCCAGAGGTCGATGGATCGAAACCATCCTCTGCTAGGGGCGTGTTCATTTTCCTAAAGGAACTCAGTTTCACTTAAGAAAACAAAATAAAGCCAGGTCGTTCGGAATTAAAATAATTTCTGGGAAATAAACATGAATCTGTACACCATTCCTGGGCTAGAAGGGATAATTTTCATCAGCACGAATTTATTATTAACAAATTTTTCTGTCTTAAAGCAGATTTATTTTGCTGCCAAATGATTTATTTTGCTGCCAAAGTGGCCATGCCGCTGTTGCCAACCATTTGTGACGGCTTTTTTTTTTCTCTTTTAAAGATGTGAGGTACAATTCAGGTGTACATAAGTGGTCATCGTACAAGTGAAGTTTGGGTTTCCCATTGGTCGTCACTTCGCCTAGTTTTGGATCAGGTACGCTTATTAATGTTATGTGTCCCCGTTCTCCACCACCACCACCCCCCATCCCCGCAGTGATCCGCTACTGCCAATCTTTTTCATGTAGTACTATGATAAATGTTCAGGGTCCACTTATGAATGAGAACATACAGTACTCAGTTCTTTATTTCTGTTATAGATCACTGAGTATGACAGTCTCAAAACCCACTATTTATGACAGTTCTGTGTTACCTTGTCAAGCAGGGAAAGTGCTGAAATAAGCTGAGTGCCAAGCGTGAAGACAGGGGTGCAAGTCGAGGAATGGCTATGGCTATGTATTTATTTCAATACATAATTCAAATGCACCTTTTGCCAAGTGATTAAGGTGATACACTAGAAGCCCTTTAATCCTCACGCAGATTCTTTGCAACTATGAGAGTCTTAATCATGGGAGTAAATAAATGAGTAGCAGTTTGAGACAGGTGTGGAGTCTTGACTGCCCGATTGAACTCTGACTTGAGAAAACTGTTTCTGCAGGCTACTGATGTGTCTTCTCCATCCTCTACCCTTTAGTCTGTTTTAAAATCTCTAATAGAGCTGTTACCTATGCTTTTTTAAAAAATATATGTTGACTGTTTTATATCTGTCTCTCTCAGAAAGTATTCCTATTTAGATATTTATGTATCACATACTGAGGAGAAGCTAAGAAGAAAAAAACACTAAGTAGCCTATAGTCTAGACAAGCTTTTAAAAAAACTAGATAGGAATAGTGCAATACAGTATTTCTTTAAAAGAATTATACTCTAAGTGCAGCGGGAATGAGGGAAATGTAAGCCCATGGCCATCTACTGATTCAGTGATTCACTGGAAGTACACACATGACTCAACAGTCACTCTGGATTAGGTTTATTATAGTGAATAATACAATGCAGAAAAAGAGATATGCACAGGTGAAGACTACAGAAGTCTTTCTTGTCCCAATTCTTCAGTGATGACACAAAGGCTCTTTCCAGTTGTGAACTGAAGGGGTGTGTGTAAACTGTGTTTGCCTAGCAAAGTTCACTTGAGCACTGGAGTCAAGGTTGTTAAAGGGAGCTGGTCACATAGCTACCATGTGACCAGCCATAGGGTGGACCCCTAACCAGATACCAGGTGCACATCATGAATCGTCATATTTAAGTGTGCTGAAAACCTAGTTCATAGTGATCTGCCGCTTCCGGTTAGTTGAATAACAGTACTACCCAGGAACTATGTGAACATTTCAATATTTTAGTAAGGGTCATCATTATGGCACTTATCTATAAAGACAGGAGAAAACTAACACATTTGCTGCATTAATTTTGCCCTGGCAATTCTCTAATTCTGGAATGATGGCAGGTTTTCAGCCACAACTTGAATGAGTAAGAATTTGCCAGACAGGCTGGGCTCAGTGGCTCAGCCTGTACTCCCGCGCCTTGGGAGGCTGAGGTGAATGGATTGCCAGAGCCCACGGGTTCGAGACCCGCCTGGGCAACTTGGCGAGACCTCATCTCTACAATAAATCAAAAAAATTAGCTGGGCGTGGTAGCGCGCGCCTGTAGTTCCAGCGGAAGAATCGCCGGAGCCCAGCAGGTCGAGGCTGCGGTGGCCGGGAGCGGCCACTGCACTCCAGTCTGGGCGACAGAGTGAGACTCCAACTCAAAAAAAAAAAAAAAAGAATTTGCCAGACAGTCAAGAAGACCATTCTATGAAAAAGAAGCATGATACTTAAGAAACTATGAATAATTCAATAAGAGTATAGAGATGCGATCATATGAGGGAGAGGGATTTGGAGAGAAAAATGGCGGTGTTCTGATCACCTCCTATTCACCTGTTGATGAAGAAGAAATTCCCCTTCCCTGAACAGTATGAAGGCTGAACAGATGACACACAACACTAGGTAAATGACATTGGTAGTTATTTATTAAGCACATATACTCACAGCCTGGAAGAAGAGGGCGCTGCATGCAGTGCAAGGTCATGGAAGGGTTGCACTCAGGAGCAGAATAAACCAGTAGAGGCTGTGAGCAGACTTCATAGTAATGAGAAGGTGGGGTGACTCATTCCCTTGAAAAATATTATTGACTTAGTTTTAAGGGCTCACAGGGAGGTGGAACCCATAGGTTGAAGATTGAGTGGGATGCAGCTGTTCTAGCTGATAAAGGAACTGGCCAAGTGGGGAGCCTTTCCTGCTCATGGGAGCCATATCTGTGGTGACAACAGAACTTGCAGGTAAGCCTTTTGCTGGGCCCTGCAAGGGTAAAAGTTGTCAAAGCAGCACTTGATCTTAGATCTTACAATGCAGTCTAGAGTTACCACAGAATAAGGAAGGGGCAGGTTACAAGGGTATGAGTTTACAATGAAAACGGATTTACATTTTCTTTTTCAATAAGCGGTAGGATATCACTGAACAATTGTAAACAAAGAATATGATCAAATTATCTCCTTAGAAAAAAAGCTCCTGGAGTTTTCATGTTTGTGGTTTGGTCCTTCATTGGTGTATTTTTCAGCAAGTCATTTCTAAATTGGGTAAAGGAATGTTTGGGACTATATATATTCATCAAAGTCTGATACTGGTCATCTTCATTTGCATGTTTAATACACAACTTGAACTTAAGTTCAAACTCTGCCCTTAAAGTGTTCCTGAGGTCATTCCCATCTTAGTAAATGCAAACTTTGTTGTTACAGGAAAAAAAAAAATCTCAGGAATGTATACACCTTTTCTATTTCTCTCACACAACCAATCCAATCAGCAATCCTTCAAAACATTCAGAATGCAACCACTTCTCACCGCTTCCACCAACGCTATCTATGATGGTGTAGCCATAATCACGTGTCATCTGTATATTGCAATAGCCTTTCAACCGATCTTCCAGATTCCAGAAAGAAAAAGCAACAAGTTTATAGTCTATTTTTTGCAGAATAGAAGAATATTTTTGTTAAATAATCCCCACATTAAAGATGATTGCGGAGTTCAGAAAATATGGATATGAGAAATTCAACACATTTTTATTGAGTTCCAACTATTTGCCAGATATTATTTTATGGCTAGGGAAAGAAAGATTATGTAGAAGTATTCATTTCTGTGCTCCAAAAGCTTGATTTGCCAATCAAGAAAAGCTAAGACCTATGACAAGCCAGGAGAGATATTGCTCTCAATGTCTGTGCTTTGGGAAAATTAAGAAAGACCAGGTGCAGTGACTCACACCTATAATCCCAGCACTTTGGGAAGCAGAGATGAGAGGATTGCCTGAGTCCATGGGTTCGAGACCAGCCTGGGCAACTTGGTGAGAACTCATCTCTACAATAGATCAAAAAATTAGCTGGAGGTGGTGGCGTGTGCCTGTAGTTCCAGCTACTTGGAAGACTGAGGCAGAAGAATCGCCTGAGCCCAGCAGATCGAGGTTGCCGTGGCCATGAGCGCACGGCCACCCTCCAGCCTGGGCGACAGAGTGAGACTCCAACTCAAAAAAAAAGAAAAAGAAAATTAAGAAAATGTTTTATGTGTAGACTACTGACATCTTCAAATGAGGCACATGAGGCCACCAAGATCCACTGACAGGCTTGAAAGAAGCCATCCAAAATACAACTTTATATCTTCTTATGAGACCAAGCACTCTACAGTACATTATAAATTCTATAACTATATTCTCCAGGTTATTTTAATGCATTTTGCAAATGTAAAAATTGCTAATAGTCAAAATTTGTGTGTTGGTTCATTTCTTAACATATGGGAGTCTCAAAAACCAATAATAACCCCGGTCATCTTTATACTCCTGAAAACCCGCCAAAAATAGTTGGTTTTTTCCCACCGCCAAACAGGAATATACCATGAAAAGTGCTCTGATATCACATTATAACAATCGGAGAAAGTACCAGAACATCACAGAGAGAAGAAAACTGTCTGGGAATCTGCAGGTATCCGTACAGGATAGCGAAAAAGACGATGCTGCAGATGTTGCCTTGTGGTCAAACCTGCCGGGGCAGTTTCCTTGACAACTGGCTAGGCAATCACCCCAAGTACCTAGAGTCTGTAAATGTTGAATGTGAGTGAGCATCAGTAGGAAAAAAACCCTGAGTACGCTTATTTTAAAACATCCTTAGATACAGATATATGAAGTATTTTGACTTCTCTTGGGTCTCATAAACTTCACTTTTTTTGCTTTGGGAGTCGTAGAGCAAACGGCTTTTCTCTCCATGCAGTAGCCATATACCACAAGATCGAAATAATTGTCAATTCCAACTGTCCATCAATTCCGACGCTGTGTGGCCCTAAATAACACACGATCTAGGGTTTCCACTTTCCCAATGGCGGAAAAATGGAAGCGGCGGATGCCATTGCCTTTTGATCATTATACAAAATATTAGAGAACGGAGGCAGAAAGCTCATTTTACTTTCTAAGTCTTGCAGCGAAGGCGAGTTCCCGAAGACCACGTGGCCCAATGGATAAGGCGTCTGACTTCGGATCAGAAGATTGAGGGTTCGAGTCCCTTCGTGGTTACGGTTCTTTTGTGTGTGTTTTCCCAAATGTACTCTTGCAAAATTTGATTATCCTGTCTCATTGAAGGGAAGGAAAAAAAAAATCACCCATGAAATGCCTTGGGAGAACCAGTATCAGAATGAAGAAAGGTTGAGAGTCAAACCCAAAATAAGACCATTCAATATTTTAGGACTCTTAAGTTCTCGCCAAGTTTGGATTTTGAGTGCCTGTATTTCTGTTTCGCAGATCCAGATTGTCCTGAGCCTCTTGAAAACTGGAATTCAGATCTGTAAGCCAAGCTCTGTCAAACTATCTCACACCAATGCCAGGCACCCCCAGTGGCTATCACAGTAAAAAAAAAATTTCACTTTTTTTTTGCCTTGGGAGTCATAGAGCAAATTACTTTTCTCTCCATGGAATAGCCATATACCACAAGATTCAGTTAGCACTAGGTGGCAGCCTCTTCACATTTCTCTTCTAGTCAAGTCTGCTTGTCCTAGGAAATTCGGCTGCCGCTGGAAACCTATCTTACTGATTTTCACACTTCCTCTCCTTTTCTCTCTTAACAGTTTGTTTTGGTTTTGTTGCCATGAAAAGAATGAGAACAGCTCATATTCAATTCTAAATTGCAGAGCAAAAATATAAAGGTCATTAAAAGAGCCCAAATGATGAGTGTGTCTGCAAACAGAAAGGACAGCTATGCAAAAATACATAAACACACATTTTGTGTCCCCAAATAACTGAATTTAATAATAATTTAAGATTAAGAAAGTAACTTCCCACTGTTGACATCGTAGTGACACATACAGCATTTGACTCCATCTAGATGAGAACACTGTTCAAGTTATATGAAACCCACGAGTATGTTTCTAATTCAAAGCAATGAATATTAAAACATGGAAATAATTGCCTCTCCCTGCCTATCTCTCTCCCCATCCACTATTTTAGGCACTGAGATTTTTGAATGCAGGATCTGGGATTTTGGAAAAACAGTAAGGAGAGTACACAAAAATCCATGTTCTCAAAAGGTTTAGGGATGAGGGAAGGCAGGAGAAGGCAACACAGAAAACACAAAATCAATATGTAGATTATATCATATATAGGTAAATTATACTGTACATTAGAAAAGATGGGTTCTAAAGGAGTTTAAAAAAAATATGCCACTCCAGCATTTGGACTATTTTGAGTCACTTGAAGACCTCAATTTCTCAACCAACTCATCTTTGACAAAGCCACCGCCCAAAAAAGCACTTGAAGAACAGCAGGTTCAAGAAGATCACTCTGACCTTCCTTCTATTTCTTAAAAGCAGAAATTGAAACTCCTGCGTAAAAGAAGTCCTCCCTAAACCAGAACAAAAGTATCATTCTTACCAAGAATGAGAAATTGTGGCCCTTTGTACAAACAAACCTTGTTAAATTAGCCCTTATCCTCCTTGCTGCTTCTCTACCCAGTTAACTACCCTGGCTCAAGCCCCTTGGCTTAGTTAAATTCGCATAATTTACTACTTTTTGTCTAATCCAGTATATGTGTTCAAATCTAACTGCATCTTGTCTTCATTTCCTTATGAAGGCCCTTGTGCCAAGTAAAATTTGCATTAAATGAATTGGTATGCTTTTCTCCTACTAATCTAATGTCAATTTAATTCTCAGGCCTTGCTGAAGTGGGAGAATTGCTTCAGCCCAGACTGCAGTGAGTTATGATCATGCCACTGCGTTCCAGCCTTGGCAAGAGAGCAAGACCCCATCTCTAAAGCAAAATTTTTTAAAGATGTGAGCATACAAATAACCCCATTAAAAAGTGGACAAACAACATTAATAGACATTTATCCAAAGAAGACATACAAATGGTCAATAAACATTTGAAAAAATGCACAACATCACTCATCATCAGAGAAATGCAAATTAAAAGCATGAAATACCACGTTACACCAGTCAAAATGACCATTATTTTAAAAAATCAAAAAACAATGATTGCTGGTGAGGATGTGAAGAAAAGAGAACACTTATACACTGCTGGTGAGGGGGTAAATTAGTACAACCTCTATGGAAAACAGTATGAAGATTACTCAAAGAACTAAAGTAGACCTACCATTTGATCCGGCAATTCCACTGTTAGGTATCTACCCAAAGGAACAGTGGTCATTATATTAAAAAGACAACTGCACTCGCATGTTCATCACGCACAATTCACAATTGCAAAGATATGGGATCAACCTAAATGCCCATCCACTGGTCAGTGGGTGATTGAAATGTGGTATATATAAAATGTGGTATATTAAAATGTGGTATATATACACCATGGAATACTACGAAACCATAAAAAAGAATGAAATCATGTCTTTTGCAGCAACATGGATGAAACTGGAGATCATCAGTCTAAGTAAACTGGTTCAGAAGCAGAAAACGAAACACTGCATGTTCTCACTCATATGTGGGAGATAAATGGACACAAAGATGGAAATAATAGATACAGAAAATCAATAAGAGGTGACAGAGGAGAGAAGCTAGGGTTCAGGAAAAAACCCACTTTCTGGGGAATGGACCACCTGAGATTCAATCCCCACCAATACACAATATGTCTATGTAATGAATATGCATGTGTACCCCCTGAATCAAAAATAAAAATTAGGCCGGGCTCGGTGGCTCAACCTGTAATCCCAGTGCTTTGGGAGGCCGAGGTGAGTGGATTGCCTGAGCCCGTGGGTTCGAGACTCGCCTGGGCAACTTGGCGAGACCTCATCTCTACAATAAATCAAAAATTAGCCGAGCATGGTAGCACGCGCCTGTAGTTCCAGCCACTTGGAAAGCTGAGGCGGAAAGATCGCCTGAGTCCAGCAGGTCGAGGCTGCGGTGGCCGGGAGCAGCCACTGCACTCCAGTCTGGGCGACAGAGTGAGACTCCAACTAAAAAAAAATAAATTAAATTAAAAAATTAAAATTAAAAAAATAAATAAATAAAGACGCAAGTATACTTCCTTGTCTATAAACTGCAGGAACTCTTCTTAGTTCGAAGTATGGGGAAAAGGAAATTTCTTTCTGAAAGACAGCAGAGATACATAAGGGCAAGCCCAAGTATGCAGGCATATTTAAAAAGCCCTGCTTGACTCACACCTGCTACCATCGCACTGACCAAAGTCATTCTCATGTTCAAGTCCAAAGTCAAGAATTCTAGAAGTACACCATATCTCTTTGGGAGGAATTACAAAATTGTTGGTTTGAATAGAGGAAGGAATGGAGAACTGAGGTCAATATTTAATCATATAAGAAGTCAGTGCAGGTTTAAACATTTTAGCAATTATTCATCTTTTCTATTGTGTTCAGTGTGATTGTATTTCCTATTACTAACAACAATTTATCACATTTGCAAATGAACATGTATCCTGAGGAAGAGAAAAGCAACCCCTGACAATCAGGAACCAGTCTGGTATTAACAGCTGGACTTTGTGGTTGTTAGGAGCTGGCCTGGCTCTCACAACTATGCCCTGGTCATTTCCTTTTGAATATAAGGAATCACAAAAAACAACAACAACAACAGGTAATGACACCTTGTGGCCATTATGAAGCAAGATAAAAACAAGATGGAACAGACAAAAACCAAGAACATTGCCAAATAACAAAAATAACCAAACATCCTCTCCTTCCTGGCTAGTATGAACAAACTGCTTTTTTACCAGTTATAACTACAGCCCTGCTTTATTTTCTCACCTAGGTAAAAATTATTAGAATATACAATCACAGAATGACTGAGTCTGCTGATGGTTCACCAGAGCATTTTGTCGCCCTCATTGCAACGAACTAAGAAATCCAAATTCATGTGGCTATACATCTGTCTCTGTTGGTCTTTGGCAAGAGATCACTGACTGTCTTGGATCCTGAAACACTAAATATCACAGACACAGAGGCTGCTGACTTTTATGTAACCTTCCCTGTATCCACCACTAAACCAGATGAAGGGGAGAGGGATTAAAAAACTGAAGACAATCTTTGCATGATATAAACATAACAATTTTTTCCAGTTTGCTGTATTTAGCATTGCAATATTTTTGTTAAGTATGGAATGCTTTGGCTAAATGGCAGTTTTACATTTTTATTTGGCAGGTTTGTCAATCTGTTTGTGATTTTTTTAATCCAATATAAATTTTTAAGAATTCAGTGGTTTCCTACTATTTGGAACTAATACGGTGTGTCCAACCAATTCCTCACTGATTATACATTTATGATGTTACTGATACTGATGATTAGAAAGAGTGCTGTGCTGTACATTTCTACTGCAGGTAAATATTTGCACGTATCCTACTATCTTGGTATAAAATTAGAACAGTGGAATTTCTGGGTTGAAGAGTATATATGCTTGTAAGGTTTTTGACATAAATTGTCAGTGGTTCTCCAGAAAGGATTCCAGTTTAACAATGCCTCCAGGACAGAAAAATACCAAACTTTAGTATACTAATTTCCATAATTAGAAATGATTTATTTATTAAATATAGTATATTATTTATTACCATTAATAACATAAGTGATATGTTTCTTTTTTGTTTCAATGGTGTATCTTAAGCACCTGAAACAGTGCCTGTTCAATAAACAGTTAGAAAAGAATGATAGGTACTATGGGAAAAACCAAGCACAGGAAGAAGATAGGGAAGAGCAGTCAGGGAAGCACAAGCGAAAGTGATATTTGAGCAAAGAAGATGAGAATCTGAGTCAAGTAAATATCCAAGAACAGTTCCAGGAAGAGGAAAAACAAGTGCAATGGCCCAGAGGTAAGATTGCCCTGGAGTATTCAAGGAACAGCAAGAAAGGGCAGCTGGAGGAGATACAGCAGGAGAGAGTGTGATAGGATGTGAGGTCAGGGAGGCCATAGTGAAGCAGATCACTTAGGGTCCTCAAGGCCATGAAATAACAGCTTTAACACTGAGTGAAAGTGGGAGAGCATGGAAGGTTTGGAACAGGAGAGTGGCATCATGTGACTTACCCTTTAGCAGAATCATGCTGGCTCCTGGGTTGAGGATACATGGTGGCAGAGCAAGACAGGAAGTAGGGAGAAGAGTCAGGAGGCTGGTCATGGTGGCCTGGATTACAAGGACAGCTGCGGAAGTGGTGAGAAATGATTTGTTTCTGGGTATGTTGAAAAGAGAACCAAGAAGTTACCTCTTTTCTATTTATTGTATACCTCTTTGATAGTAAGGAAATAACAGTCCCCTTGAGCCTGAAGGGGCAGAGGTAAATTTGCCCAAAATCTACTTCCCTACTTTGTAACACCAGAGGATACTTGGGCACATGTAAAGTCAGCATTTGGTTTGCATTAAAAAGACTGACAGGCCAGGCTCGGTGGCTCAGCCTATAATCCCAGCACTTTGGGAGGCGGAGGTGAGTGGATTGCCTGAGCCCATGGATTCGAGACCTGCCTGGGCAACATGGCGAGACCTCATCTCTACAATACATCAAAAAAAAAAAAAAAATTAGCCGGACATGGTAGTACGCGCCTCTAGTTCCAGCTACCTGGAAGGCTGAGGCGGAAGGATCGCCGGAGCCCAGCAGGTCGAGGCTGCAGCGGCCACTGCGCTCCAGTCTGAGTGACAGAGTAAGACTCCCACTCAAAAAAAAAAAAAAGACTGACAAATACCCTGGGTATATTCCATCTGGATAAAATTTCAATCCTTCCCCTTCCTCCACGAATATACAAACACTCATCCACAACATAAGCTTTTAAGTGTTTATTTTATAAATATATGTTACTGTTTGCAGTGTGCAAAGCTGAAGAACCAAGGATATAAAAGGATGGTACCCCTTGAACCTTATTCTCAAGGAAGGTAAATTGAGGAGGAAGGAGTAAGACTGCTCAGACATTCCAAACATCAAACTTTTTCAGTCTTTATTGGTATAAAGTATATCATCCAATTCCTGAAGACTCCCCACTGGCTTCTAATCTAAATCATCACCTCTCGAGTTTTATTCCCAAGATTAAATGGGTTAAAGTGTGTAAACCATTTTTGAACCACATATGCCATAGATAAAATTTAAAAACAGATATTGTCTCAAAAGCCACACTTCCTAGTCTAGTCCTCAATACTCTGAGAGATCTGCACGCTTACGAGAAGTATATTTCAGAAGAGTGTTCTGTCAAAAGTCACAATCCCAGTCTCAGGTTTTGAGTCAATTGAAAAAAACTTTATTGCCCTAATCACTTAATCTAAGAAGACCTGGTTCCCACAAGCCTTAAGGAAAGGTTGGTTACTTAAAAAGGGAATGCGAATTTTGAAACAACTGGTTTGTCTGCTCTACCTCCTTTTCCTCATCTGTAAAAGAGATGGGTAATAGAGGGGAGAAATTTTTCAGTGAGATCACCTTTATGACCCTGAAAATTTGGTTATTTTACTCTGAGCAGTTCTTTGCTATAGCCTACTATAAAGTGAAAACAGGTGGCTGGTGAAGTTTTATGGGATGATATGCTAAGGATAAGACAAGTGACAGAAGATGACCAAAGGAGGGAAAAATAAATAGAGGCTGGAATGCTTGGAAAAGATTTTCTTTTCTTTTCTTTCCTATTTTTTTTTAAGCAAAATTTATTGAAAGGACAGAAAAGCTCCCACAGTGGAAGGGAACCCAAAGGGATTGCCCAAGATTTTCAATTTAAATTAATTCAAGTAAAATATAAAGAGGGAAATAATTCTATTCGTTTGCTGATGTACAGTAAGTGAGGGGAGGTATATTTTATCTGTATCTTGCAAAAAGATATTGCCAGAAGGGCGCAGAGACCCTCTTGGTAGAAAGAACAGCATGCACAAACGCAGAGCATGTGGACAATTTCTGCTCCTTGAAAGGCTGGAACCAACGGCCAGATAAAGGTAGAGTTTGGTAGAGGAGAGTAATATAAGGTGTTAAGAGAGTGACTGGATGGGATAAAACCTGACAAAACAGGGAAACCATGAGAAGCGGGTGAGGGCAGTAAGAGTATAACCCAGTGGTTCTCAATTCCGAAAACTCATTGGAATAACCCAAGGCACATGCAACACCCCCCAAGATTCCGATTTAACTGGGCCTGGGAGGCGGGGGTTAAGGATATTCTGAGAAATCTCGCCAGTTGCTTGTAATTTACAACCACTAGACAGCAGGCGGACAGAAGACCCGCCAGGGGGCGCATTGGCAAGAAGGTTAGGTTTCACTGCAACCCTTTATGGGAATCCTGGAGTAGCAGACGGGATACCTCCAGCAGAGCTTAATCTTGTAAACTTTCGGTCCTCCGTAAAAATGGGTCAAGTATATATGTTACATTATTTTGAAAGTTATTTATACAAACAACACATTAATTCTTTCTTGTTTCCTAAGAGTGCCTCCTAACGCGTACTAGCGAAATATGTTGCTCACCAAGAGCTAAAACCTCGCGTCCACAGAGAACTAAACGACGAGGATGGGATTCGAACCCACGCGTGCAGAGCACAATGGATTAGCAGTCCATCGCCTTAACCACTCGGCCACCTCGTCGCATACATACTATTATGGTATGTATTCTTTCTTTATGCAACACAATTTCTTTTGACAAGTTTTATTATTTCATCATGTTGTTTTCGATGATGTTACTGGTGTCTTTGCTCTCTATAAATGGCTTTCTTACTCTGATAAAGGAAAAAAAAAAACCACAGAGGAGATGGTAGCAAGGGTGGACCTGAATAAAGATGACAGTCTTCATAAAATAAAAGTCAGTCTGAAGCTGATGTGCTATGAGATTATGTTCAACAGAAGAACAATATGACCTTGCAGTGAGCACCAAGGCCAGTTTCTGACAACACCCAGGACTATGACTAAGGTCAGGTCAATTCCTGGATGCTAGGGGCTGCATTTCGTCTTCTCATTTATACTTAATATAATTAAGCAAAAAAAAAAAAAAACCACAAAATGCTTTTTTTGTAATAGAACATGAATTTAAAAATAAAGATGAAATTTGAAATATGATCAGGATTCAAAGTACATACCCTAAGAAGATGTCAAGGAATGATTTAATAAATATCTAACTTACTAAGTATCAAATCAGTATCCAAACACAACAAGCTAAAATAGGTAAAATAAAGTTTTATTTTTTAAAAGCTTAAATGAGTAACAAATTTTAAAATGTTTCTGTAAAGAAGAAATTACTTATCTTCGTGGTATTGGGATTAAGAATCATAAAGCCCAAACAAACTTGGGCCTGAAGGGTTCTTTGGTTCTTTCATTCAATCTGTGGACAAATATTTATTTATTGAGCATTTTACCTGCGCCAGGTATTGTTCCAACTACAGGTGTATACACCACACATAAAATTTTCTGCCCTGATGAAACTTAATTTTTATTAATTTTTTTCTAGAAATAGGCAACAAGCAATTTAAAAATCAAAATATACAATATGTCATACAGTGGTAAATGAATTGGCATGGTGGCTACTTTAATAAATAGAATGGCCAGGGGAAAATTAGCTCAGTGGTTCTTCATGCTGCATATTTGAATTCATGGGAAAGTTTGGAGAAATATTCATCTCAGGACATTATTCTTAGAGATTCTGATACACTTATTCAGGATGATATCAGAAGAGCAACAGTCAAACTCTTCAAAACTGACTTAATTATCAAGGAATATATATAAAGGAAAACTTAAGAAAGTTGAGGCCAAGAGATAATTTTTCACAAATAGGAGGTACCACATATTGCTCTCAATACAGCACGTTCTGACTAAGCAAAAGAAGAACCCTGCAAAGTATCAGGCACAGTAACAGGTCAGCACCAGTCTGGGCTCATTCTGCCTTGGGTCCCTAGGGTATTTAAAACACAGTATGGTAGTCACTCTTCCTGTTTAATTTCCACCTTTTAAGTATGAGCTGGACTTACTGACTTTCTCCTAATCTATAGAGTACATAAAATGTGATAGGATGTCATCTTTCACAATTAGTTTATAAAAGATCAAGATGCCCACCTAACCAACAGATTAGAACTATTGACTTCTCAGTTTATATGCATTGATTAAGCAATCTGCATGTTGGTGAGGCCCACATGGCAAAGAATTGAGGATGAACTCCAGTCAACAGTCAGCAAATAACTCAGGCTCTCAGTCCAACCTTTAAGGAAGGAAATTTTGCCACATTTGCATGTGGATCTTATCCCAGTTGAACCTCCAGATGACTATAGCCCAGCCAACACCTCAAATGCAGACTGTGAAACACCCTGAAGTAGAGGACACAGCTAATCTATGCCCAGATTCCTGGCCAACAAAAATTGTGAAATGTAAATGTCTGTTGTTTTAATCTATGACTTATGGGGCAATAGGTCAGGAAGGCCTGAGACGAAGAGAGCAGTGGATCCTGTAGGTGGAAGGGTAAAAAAGGTGAGAAGGTAAAAAATACAAAATATCCTAAGATTGCCATATCTGAGTTTAGATGCTAGTCATTAAAAACTGGAGCACTTACATAAGAGTCTCTCTATTGAAAGATTTGCGAATAAGTTTGATCTAGATCTGTACATTATCTTTGAAAAAGAAGCCATGGCCGGGTTCGGTGGCTCAGCCTGTAATCCCAGTGCTTTGGGAGGCCGAGGTGAGTGGATTGCCTGAGCCCACAGGTTCGAGACCCGCCCAGGCAACCTGGCGAGAGCTCATCTCTACAATAAAATAAAATAAAAAATTAGCTAGGCGTGGTAGCGTGAGCCTGTAGTTACAGCTACTTGGAAGGCTGAGGCAGGATCGCCGGAGCCCAGTAGGTCAAGGCTGCGGTGGCCGGGAGCATGCCACTGCACTGCTGTCTGGGCGACAGAGTGAGACTCCAACTCAAAAAAAAGAAAAGAAAGAAAAAGAAGTCATAGCCAGTAGATTAAGTCTAAAAAAATTAATGGATACCTACTATTTATTAATAGAGGCTGAATAATGACCCTCAAAATATGTCCACAACCAGTCTCCAGAACGTGTAAATATGTTACCTTATGTGATAAAACTGACTTTGCAGATGGAATAAAAATTGAGGATTATCCTGGATAATCTGAGTAGGCTCAAAATAATCACAAAGATCCTTATAAAAGGAAGCCAGGAAGACCAGAGTCAATAGTAGGAAATGTGACTATAGAAACAAGAAATGATACCAAAAAAGGGCCACCAGAAGCTGAAAAAGGCAAGAAAAGGAGTCATTCTATGAAGTCTCCAGAAGATACACAGGCCAACTGACACCTTGATTCTAGACTCCAAAATTGTAAGAAAATATATTTGTGTTGTTGTCTTAAGTCACTAAATTTGTGGTAATCGTTATAGCAGCAGAAGGAAACTAATAAAGAGACGCTGGGAAACTACCATGACTGGAGCAAAGTAGGTGGAAATAAATCTACAGGATTTTTTCTGGAACAATTTTTAGAGGACAAAGGAGCTTGTAGGGCTGACATTGAGAGCACTGGAGGATATGTTTTGAACTGCAGAGAGAATTCACAGAAAGAATGAAGGGTTCCACCAAAAACTGGGATTGCTGTATTTGGAGTCCAGAGTGTTAACCATTATACCATGGTACCTTTGTATAACAAACCTTCAAGAAAAGACTTGTATACTACTGCATCTGGTCAGTAAATCTTTAAAATGCTTTGGGAATAGATTCTATGTAAGGAACACTAAGTAGAGAGCCTTGTATGGGGACAGGGAAGGCTCTCAGATGACCATGATGACTAGGGTCTCACTCTGAGGTTTGCACATTTTCAACCTGTGTCCAGAGTTAAACTACAGAGCATTTAGTGTGAGCTCCGAGAATAAAAAAGTCACAGGTAGATTCTCTGATACATGAACTCTTAATAATACTGCACATGATTAGCTTACAGGAATCTGGCTGGCTTCGGGCACCAGCAAAGCAAAAACAGGCATAGAGAAGAAAGATTCTAAGGGGACATAAGGTGATGGAGAGAAGTCAACTAGTCAGAGGAAAGATCAAGAGCTAAATATGGCTCCGGGGAAGAGAAAGTGCAAGTCTCCCAGAACGTCTATACATGCCAAAATGTATTCCTCATTTGGGTAAACTTAGGGGTGAGGTCACCAAAACTAAGACAGGCCCACGGAGATTTGAAGTCTAGGAACCAGGCGTTACATCATGAGGCCCTTTAAATGCAATGTCTACTGAAAGATTGATGTGCACTTTTAACCAACAAGTTAATCTTCCAAATAGTGCAGACAATACATTAGCTTAAGGAATTTGGATGGAGCCCCCACTGGGTAGAGACAGCAGAGCCTCTAAGATGTATACACTGTACTGTTGCACAGTTTGAACATTTTCAGAACTGTGTTAGCAATTAGAAACTGAAGGAACATTTTAAATAGACTCTAGGGTATAAAGGAACTGAGATTGGAGACTATAACATAAATTATTAATCAGTGGGGCCAAGACTCTAACCTGCCAAGATGTAGGGCCAAAGGGACATCGAGTCAAAGGGGAAGTAGAGTGAGAATTCCAGGGTTAGATAGGTAGAAACAATTTTGTATTGGTTTTGGGGAAGTAATTCGCAGCACTTGCAGTCAGGTGTGTTACACCTCGATGATGGACTAATGATTTAGGAGAACTACAGAGAAAAACTCACCAAGTGGCTAAAGTCTCCAAGAGATTTGGACTCGATTCCTGGATTCAGAGAAGAACTTGCTGTTATACTCTGGGATCCTTACATGACAAACTTCCTACTGCAGTTCCTATGTATATTCTTAAATTTGGCCAATACATTTTGAGAGGGCTCCGAAGAAAAAAGATTCGCAGGAGGGGCCTCTGACACAGGAACAGTTAAGCATCCTAAGTACACAAATAATTTAAGAGGGATTTGATTGACTAGGAATCGAGGCAAGTGTGGATGTTAAGACAAAAAACGAAGATTCTACAAGGACCATACTTTTCAGAAGTCAGAAACGAGAATGCTGACTATTCAGAAGAAATTCAGATTGCAATGTAGTTGTCTTTTAAATAACTACAATAGGTCAACATACTTTTCAGAAGTCAGAAACGAGAATGCTGACTATTCAGAAGAAATTCAGATTGCAATGTAGTTGTCTTTTGAGTGAAGAAATAACTACAATAGGTCAACTGAAACAAAACCAGGTCCCACCGAGATTTGAACTCGGATCGCTGGATTCAAAGTCCAGAGTGCTAACCATTACACCATGGGGCCAAGCTGCGGAGAAAAAGGCTTGCTGGAAGATCCATAAATTATCATGATGGAGGATGTCGTACCGTTCAAAACCTACGGAGCAATTTTAATTCGAGAGATATTAAAATATCCGCTGCATCCCAGATAACAGAGACTCCAAGAGGCTCACACACATCACAAACATCTCAGGACCAAGATCGTGTAAGAAATTGATGGAAGCTGAGCCCGTTGAGTACTCTTCAAAAAAGCAAAGAACTGAGGTCCAGTAGATGAAAGACATGTGCTTAAGGATGCGATCGATACTCTAAGGCCGGGGAACTCTGGAGTCCAACAAAAGAGGAGAAACAGGAAAGGGCACACGTGAAATTCCAGGTGAAAGAGTAGGGAATGCTGTTCTGCAAGGAGCCGTGTTATTGCTGACTGGGGTAGGATGTCAAAGGTGCGAAAGTGCCCAGGTGTGTCTATGCTTATCAGGATACAGCGGTAATTTGAGAGCAGCTAGAAATACAAAACGGCAACAGGCCTCACTGAGATTTGAACCTGGATTTCCAGACTCAAAGCCTGGAGTGCTAACCACTACACTATGGGGCCAAGCTATGGTAGCTGGCAAATTTTAGACAGTGTGAATACCGTATGCCCAATTAGTCTGATGATAATGCTTTCTATTTTGTATTCCCAAAGTAGGCGCATCTTTCCAGATTCCGAAAAAGCAACAAAATTGCTCCAGCCGGCGTAAAGTAGAAACAGAGTTCACCTTTCCTTGAAATTGTTCTACACAATTGAGTACAAGAAGAATTCTCTGATAAAGATGTATCTCTTGATATAAATTTATTGCTGATCTCTTAACCTGGACCATGAACATTTGTCTGTCGACGGGTTTACAGAGGAAAGTGTCAACACTTAACTTCTTAGAACATCTATGCAGCAGTCTCGACAATTTTCTGTTATTTCCTCTCTGCAGTTCTGGTTTCCTAAAGTGAGATGATACCAGGATCTGAAAGGGATGTGTGTGAGATATTGATTCCCTAAGTTAACTGCAAGCGAGATTTTGGAAGTCATACATGAGGATTTCGGATAGGAAGACAGAGTTTCGAGATTTAAAGGCAAAACAGCCTGAGCGGTTTTTCAACATCTTTACTGTGGTCTCAGTTTACTAGTATTGTCAGTTGCTTTCCTCATGTCACAAATAAAATGCTCGCTCGTAGCCGGCAGGATTCGAACCTGCGCGGGGAGACCCCAATGGATTTCAAGTCCATCGCCTTAACCACTCGGCCACGACTACACGCCTGCACTGGCTGTCTGGATATATTCCCATGAGGAAATATCTTTCTGTTGCAAACACATCTTCAAATTTCTTCACTCCAACGATATAACAATAGTCCTGGAGTGTCTCTCATCCTGGTAAAAAAGGGCAAGATTTTGAAAACTTAGACGTTGGTTACAGGAGTTATTGCTAGTTGCAACATTTATCTGGCGTACGACAGAAGTATGGCAAAAGACTATACGAAGAGCAAATGGAAGCCCTTAATAGGTATACGGGTCTCCAAATATGGGAGACAGTACCGCATGACAGACTCTCCAGACGTAATTAGTATGACTTACAGTTAGTGAAGGATGGAAATACGTACTTCCAACAGGTTCTCTTGTGGATTCTTACACACCCAGATCAGGTCAGCAAACCTTTAGATATGAATTGATAAACCTAGCCGATATCAAAAGGTACATACACTCCGTAGCAGAGAATGGTTTTGATCCGTTGGTATCTGGGTTTTGGGCCCAGCACGCTTCCGCTGCGCCACTCTGCTACTAAAGCAGGTGGTTTCAAAGATATATTCAAGATTATAGTTTTTGGCATTTTTTTCCTTCAATTCTAAATAATTTATTCGTTTTTTTCATGGTTGTCTTGGAGAATGGGAAAAGTACATTGATTTTCTGTATTAAGCTGGACCTCACTTCCAAATACTAGTCGTTTAGAATTCTCAAAAAAGTAGAATCAGAGATCAGAGTTCACTAGAGCTCGGAAAGGATTACCTTTCAAGTTATCGGAAAAACTAGCCTATGCTGATTGGCATGACTTATTACCGTGAAATTGCGAGAGTCTTGGCCGCTCTCAGTAATCCCCGGGTACCGAAGGGAGTCACGGTTACTTCCAAACGTTTTAAATTTGTGATTTTCACCGTAAATGTTTTCCAGTAAAGGAAAAACAGACCCCTTGCACCACCCGGGAATCGAACCCGTGCTTCCCGCGCGGCAAGCGAGCATTCTACCACTGAACCACCAACGCCCCACTGAACATAATTCCTCCCTTTATGTTTATATAACTATATTTATATAACTATATTGTCTTCAGAACGTATGTTCTCCAGAATTTTTTAAAATCCAATTATAGAAAAGACTGCATCTAAATACTCTGTGAAAACCTGTGAACAAGAAGGAAGCAGAAAGTCTGCTTGACCTTTGGAGACCTTTCAAGATGAGAAAGGATGAGATAGTTATATGGAAAATATAAAAGGGTCTTTCGCCGTCTCTCCCCCAATTTAAATCTTTAAGAAACTTAACTCTGAAAATCTCTCATTTAAGATGCAAGTCAATTGGATTAACGTACTAGGTCAAAGCCCTCACTTCAAATCTGAAACACCCAGTTTCAGAGACATCGTATTGTCACCTTGTTGTAAAGACTCAAGTTTTACAAGGAGGTTATTATCAATGGAAGCAGGAAAAATAAAGTAAAAATTCTGAAAGTACGGACGCTTCCCAATCCTACTCCGTACATCTATTCTTGTTACTTGCCCCTGGAGAGGATGACCATCTGTTGCAAAGGTGGTTGTGGAACCAAAAGTCAAAAATGGTGGCTGCGGCTCCTATTTCTGAGAACTTTTCAGTAGGTCTGAAGAAAAAGCTACATGTAGAAGACCATTGACAAACGCTAAAAAGAAACTATCTCTACTGACATAAGTCTTGAATTTGGGTTTCAGGAGGGTAATGTATTCTGATAGCCTGGCTAATAAAGCATGCCAATACCAGGAGTCTTTTCTCTCGTCTCTATCTCATGCTAGTTGATTTTTTAACCTGTTCTTCGGAATAGAGAAGTCGCAGTGCTATGTTATAGGAGGACATATTTGGCAGCTACCACGATGCTTTAAAGAGGAGGAAAATCAGGAAACTGCAAAAGCAATTTAAGAAGCAAGATGTTTTTCTTAAAAGAAGAATTTGGGACATAAAATAGGTTTTTCCAAAGCCTAGCAAGAGAAGAATACAGAACTGGAAAGTATGAGAGACATACAAAAACTTGATCAAGTTACATAATTTGCTAGTTATTATTTACTCATATGTAAATTGAGCTTTGAGTAGTTGACCTACACTCCTCAAGCGGTTTTAAAGATAAATTAAAATGGTACCTATTAGAACCACTTGAAAAATAGTATAAAAATACCAGATAAATATTAGCTATTGATAATTACTTCATATGACTTTTTAATGAAACACTGAAAGCCCATCCTAAACATAAATTCTTATTTCTGCTTTAAACAAAAATCTTCAGCATAATTCACATAATAGTTACTCATGTTAGTTGTATTGGATTGATGGCATATTACAGGCTATTCTAGAACAAATACCCAAAGTACATTCTTTGTGTAAGATATAAAAGTAACCTTTATAATGTGCGCTCTACTTCCTCAGTTTTTGTTTACCATTTGTCAAATGTTGGCTCACCAAAAATTCCACTGAAAGAAAAAAAGCTGAATTTATTGAGCAAGGGAGAGCACTAACGCAAAAGTCTTACTAGCTTCTCAGAAAGGTAAGGCAAAGTTGAGCTATTTACTGAAATTTTTGAAATCTGCATTTGGGGTTTGGTAAGTTTTTTAAAAGGAAGATTTAGGACTGGGTTAGGATCATATCATAGTTTAGGATTTGTGAGCACAGCCAGGAGAACATTTTGAGGTGAAGTGTTGTGTTTGTTATCTATTGTTAGGTAACAAATTATCCTAAAACTTAGTGGTTTAAAACAACAAACATTTACTGTCTCACAGTTTCTGTGAGAAACTCACAGAAATTCAGGAGTGGCTTAACTGGTGGGGGTGTTGTAGAAGGTTTGAAACAAGATGTTGATGAAAGATGCAGCCATCAGACAGCTTACTTTAGGCTGGAGAATTCTCTTCCAAGCACCAGGAAATGGATGGGAGCCTCCATTATTTACCACATGGGCTTCTCTATAGGTGTGTTCTTGTAACATGAGAGCTGACTTCCACCAGATCAAGTGATCCCAGAGAAAAGCAAGGAGTAAGCTGCAGCCTTGTAAGATTCCGTGTGACACAGTCACTTCCACAGTATCCTACTCACTTGAAGAAAGTCACTAAGTCCAACCCACACTCAAGGGGAGGAAAATTAGGCTCCATCTCTTGAAAGGAACCTATTTGATCCGGGCTTGGTGACTCAGCCTGTAATCCCGCCCTTTGGGAGGCTGAGGTGAGTGGATTGTCTGAGCCCGCGGGTTCAAGACCCGCCTGGGCGACTTGGCGAGACCTCATCTCTACAATAAATCAAAAACTTAGCCGGGCATGGTAGCGCACGCCTGTAGTTCCAGCTATTTGGAAGGCTGAGGCGGAAGGATTGCCGGAGCCCAGCAGGTCGAGGCTGCAGTGGCTGGGAGCAGCCACTGCACTCCAGACTGGGCGACAGAGTGAGCCTCCAACTCAAAAAAAAAAAAAAGGAGCCTATTTGTACACATTTTAAAACCACCACAAGGGCTGAAAGAGTATTCTATGTAAACTGGAAAGCTGTCATCCAGATGCCTTCGATCAAGGCAGTTGATAGCTCTTTTGAGAACTTCCTAAAATAAACAATGGACTTCCTGGAAAAAGCAAAAAGTTAATTGCAACTTTTAGCTTCCTGGGCAAGGGTCTATGGGAATGGTAAAGTTATGTTGATGAAAATAGCAGAATAGTAAAGTTACATTAATATAGACTGTAAATTGTTGGAATGTTTACAATTCTCACATTCGACACAAGTTCCCATGAGATATATAGGAATATTTTTGTCCAATAAACTTAAAAATCATTATCTGAAAAAATTAAACTCTGGGGGGAAAAATAGCTAGAGAATATTTTACTTGTCTTACCATAAAGTTTAAAATGTTCATTGTTAAGACAGGAAGTTAAAGCCAACGTTCTAATATTCTCAGTTTTTAGTTAAACAAGCTTTGGGTTGGCATTTTATGGAAATGACATATTGAAACAGAGGCAGAACATAGCATTTTCTTACCAAATGTTGGAGCCAGTAAGTATGATTACCCTACTTTGCTGTCAGACTTTCCCAGCTACTGGGGAAGTTAAGGAAGGAGGATCACTTGAGACCAGGATTTCTAGACTTCTATATCAGCCTGGGGAACATAGCGACACCCTGATATCTAAAAAAAAGTAAGCCACACTGCGGATGGGGTAGAAAATAAGGCTCAAATGTTTTGCTCAAAGATAAATCTAATAAAAACAGAAGAGTGTACATGTAGAAAATCTAAAAAAGGGAGACCCCTGCCCAAGTGAAATTAGAATAAAGATGACATCTGTAGAAGTCAGTCAAACTCCCAGGCATGACTACTACCTTATTGTGGTGTGTTCTAGGGTTTAGACCTCAGCTATACTGATAGAGTAAATTCAGTGAATTCCTTTCATTATCACTTGTAGAGAATTATGCCCTAGGGACTGATTATCACTAATAGAACTCACAGGAGTCTGATGTTATAAACCAGAACACAAGCTATTAATTTAGAGGAAAATGTATAACTTTTCAAGACTGGAATATTGATAGCCACAGTTTCATTCACCATGATTCCGGACATGAGGATCTTTAAAGGGTGACTTAGCAATGAAGAGAGAGCCTGGTAGCATACCATTGACAAGGACTTTTTCTTTAGACAAGGTTCCTCCCACTTTGGTATCTAATCAAGCTCTTCTTAGTAATTTTCTGTTCATCAACAGCCCCCACCCTGCCTATGACTATAAATCCCAGCTGTTCTTGCTATTATTGAGTTCAACTGAAGTTGATGTGGCAGGAGGGGGGTTGGTAGCAGTTAAAGGTATTTCCTTTTGAAATCAAGCGGCAAGCTCTAAAGACCTGCCAAGCTGGTTTTGTTTGAAAAGGCCAAATGGCTAGAGACTGATGGCTCTCATGGAAATGCAAAAGAGTAACTAATTCACAGACTTATCCAAAACCCCTCTTCTGAAGTTGACAGTTTACAACCCTGCCGTTCCTGGAAACCATTTGTTCTTTAAAAGATCTGATTTTTCTGAACACCACCTTGTAA
>CAUYQG010241664.1:0-97524 GCA_963574415.1 Tarsius wallacei | reverse complement strand
ACTGTAGCCGGGCTTGGTGGCTCAGCCTGTGATCCCGTGCTTTGGGAGGCTGAGGTGAGTGGATTGCCTGAGCCCGCGGGTTCGAGACCCGCCTGGGCAACTTGGCGAGACCTCATCTCTACAATAAATAAAAAAATCAGCCGGGTATGGTGGCGCATGCCTGTAATTCCGGCTACTCGGGAGGCTGAGGTGGAAGGATCGCCGGAGCCCAGCAGGTCGAGGCTGCAGTGGCTGGGAGCGGCCACTGCACTCCAGTCTGGGTGACAGAGTGAGACTCCAACTCAAAAAAAAAAAAAAAGAATCTCACTGTGTGTGGAGGAGGGGAGGGAGTGGGGGGAGGTGCTGTTTTTTCTGAGAAAAGCCTGTTGACTGCTGTACTCCTTAAAGTCAAATAAATGTGCAACAGCCACGTTGTAATGTTTCCAGATGTCTGAAAGGGCTTTTTCCTCCTCTGGTTTGTACCTCTGCTGGCTCAGATACTCTGTGTGCACTAGAATTGAGATGGGTGCTGGAGGTTGCCCAATATAAAAATTCGTTCTATAATATTCTGGACAGGTGTTCTCTCTTTTCTAAAAGACTTCCGGTGATGAGAGTTCATTGATTCTATTTTGGGCAGCTTAAATTATTAGAAAGCTCTTTCTTATTCTGAACCCAAATGTCTTCCTGGGAAATGTGCTTGTGATCTAGAGCTCTGGCCAGTAGGCCTGTTGACAGCTCTGCACACTGAACACGGTGGTCATGTCTCCAGTGCTTCAACTCTTGGACCACTCCCTTTCTTCCTTGTGACCAGCTGCTGTAGGGGCTGCCCTCTATCCTTGTCCTCTCTGCTCCTAAGGACACTCTGCCAAATCCCCCGCCCCCAAACAGCCCTGTGCTCTGGAGAAGATGACTTCAGTCCAGCCCTAGGGGGTGGTGGTGGTTCAGGCCTGACTTGGGCAGTAGCACCCACACCCCTGGGCACAGGAAGCAGAGCTGGTCTTACCACACTGCAGTCCAGGGCCTCTGCTCACCTGTGTGGAAAGGAGACCACCCTTCCCTTTCTGGTGGGAAGCGGCCATTATTGTCTGTGAGAAGCAAAACCTAACCACAAGAGGCCAAAAGCGACTCGCCAATCAAGGCCTCTCCAAAGTCAGCAAGTGGGATGCTCAGTCATCTATCCAGTCATTTCCCCTTGTACTGTCTGTCACCAGGACCCCAAAGCTGCCTAAGGACCCAGGCACAGCTTCCCATTCCCACCACCACAGTCACCTTCCTTCGGACTGTTTCCACATGTGCATGTCCCACTCCTGGATGAACCTGGACCGACTAGCTCACATCCCCTTGTCCTGGACACTGTACACCACAGAGCAGACTCAGGAGGTTGGCAGTGCTCGTTCCGGGCACTCAGACCACTAGGTGGCTTTACAAGAGAAAGCTGGCAAGTATTTCAATCTGAAAAGACTGAAAAAGAAGTATTTTTTTCCTGTCCGGGTGTTCTGCCACTCCTTCTGAGTGTCACACAATGGAGAGTCAAAGTGGGTGAAACCAGGACAGAACCTCCAGCACCTGAAGATGTCTCTGGTTGCTGTCTATCCCCTTTATGTGGCTGAGGAGACACTGAAGTGGAATCAGACTCCTAGGGTCCGAGAGGACCAGCAAGACTGTGAAATCCAACCCAGCCACCACTCTTTCTGATTCCCAAATTGCTCCTTCTCTGTACCCATGCCAGGGCTTCTGCCTAAACTCGCCTGGTGATGGGAGTGGACCCTTCGACCGTTCTCCTGTCAGGACAGACCTGCATCTTCTCTGACATGAGAACCCGCAAATGTCTCAAGACAACTGTGACATGTTTCAGAAGTGCTTATCCTCTAGGGTCAGTGCAGACAGGGCAAAGTGGAAGGATGGAACATGGACGAAAAGGCAGGGACAAAATGACCACATCAGCCTCGGGATATGCCTTCTTGATTCCTTCTGTCTGTGCAATTTGCCTTGCCAACATGTAGCAAGTAGACTTGGGCCAAATAATTACATATATATATAAATTTTGTATATCCATTATCAAGCACTCTATGCCAGGCACTGTACTAAACATCAGGACCCAAAAGATGGATAAGATATAATTTCTGGTCCACAAAAACAAGTGACTTATTTGAGGTCCCTGAACCTTCGAGGCAGGGCCAAGACTTAAGCACAGGTCTTATACTCTCCTCGAAGCAGCACTCAGCATTTGGACAAAGCATAACTTCCCTCAGGGCACTGTGGATTTCTTCTTTCTTTTTCTTTTTGTAAGAGACAAGGTCTCACCCTGTTGCCCCGGCTGGAGTGCAGTGGCATGATCATAGCTCACTGCAGCCTCGACTTCCTGGGCTCAAGCGATCCTTCCGCCTCAGCCTCCTCAGTAGGTGCAACTACAGGCATGTGCCACCACACCTGGCTAATTCTTTGTGGAGATATGGTCTCACTATGTTGCCCAGGCTGGTCTTGACCTTCTGGGCTCAGATGATCCTCCCACTTCAGTCTCTTGAGCAGCTGGGACTACAGGTGTGTGCCACCACATCTGGCTAATTAAAAAACATTTTTTTAGAGACAACGGCTCACTATGTTGCCTAGGCTAGTCATGAACTCCTGGCCTCAAGCAATCCTCCCAAAAGTGCTGGGCTTAAAGGCATGAGCCACTGTGTCTGGCCAGCCTTTGGATTTTACTAAGGGAGCCTAGTGTATTTATATTTATCCTGGCATTTTTGTTATTATTTCCTTTATTGTGGCCTATGCTTCCTCTTTTTCATGTTTGTTTTGCCTTCTGTGATATGTACAATTGCATGAATTTTTTTTTTAAGAGACAGGGTCTCTATAGATTTCTAAGACAGCTTTCCCCTCTCACCCCAAGGTAATGCTTCTAGACACTGCAAGAAAGGTTGCTTCCTGGGCTTAGGCTCCACATATCACTGCATTTATTTTTTAACCATGATATATTTGACAACATTGTGGACTGCTGAGATTTTGAGATCAGTTGTAATTGCAGCTAGTACATGGTTCATATGGGATGAGGATGGAAAGAACCTTGAAATGTAGTCACACGTAATCCTGTTAATTGACATGTGTCTTACTAGCTTGATTATCAATGAAATTCAAATTAGTTTTAAAGACAAGAAGTCAAGAATGAGCTGGAGACATAGTCTGACTTTCGGAGCCTGAATGCATACCTCTATATTTTGATGTGGGTACGGTGAGGTTTCCGTGAGCTCCAAGGAGGCGCTCAGGAGGAGATGGTGATGAGAAGCAGGGTGAAGGCATGGGGGCGAGAAGCTGCTCAGATGATGGAGGTGGACCAAGAAGGGCCCAGTCCAGCACCTTCAGACTGTGTACCAGATGACTCTCCATTCAAATAAGAGCATACTTAGACGTGTGGGTGTGGGTGTGCCTTCCCCTAATCCTGCAAGTCACTACCCTAAGGCATCCCGTCCTTTGCCAGATGAGGAGACTAAGGTTTGAAAGGAAAGAAGGTCAAGCAACCAGTAAGAGAGCTGGTCCCAAAACTCAGGTGAGCTCTGTGTGTGTCTTGGTGGAAACCATAAGAGGTCAGTGACTTAAGTGTGTTCAGTTTCCTGGCCACCAAGAAGGCATGGGCTGTCCAAAGGGCAGAGGCTAAAGTGAGTGAGGCCTTTGGCCAGGAACTTCCTTTAGTTTTAAAGGAAGTAATTTACCACAAGGCCTGGTGACATGGGCTCCCCTTGCCTTGAGCCAGAAGGGGCTCTCTGCAACCAGTTTCTGAAAAGAAAAGAAAACAGGGCGAGTTTTGTCGCCCCTCTGATCTTTCTTCCCTAAGCCAGCAGCTCCTCCTTGCTAAGACCATTCCCTTCCCCAGTGCTCTCTCCTTCTCCCTGGTGGTCTTGTCTGCAGGCCTTGACAGTGCAGTCCAACAGAGGCCACGCATGGTTCTAACTGGCTGCCTCGGTTTCCCACAACTCCTTGGATGTGACACTGTGGTTCTGAGCCTCTGCTCCTGGCTCAGCGGCCCCTGGGACCCTCTCTCCACCCATGTCCTGGCAATCTCCGGTCCCAAATCGAATCAGCTCTCTGTTCCTTTCGAGCAACTCATTGATTTTTCAATGAACTTACCTTGTCTGTTTTATGGGCACTAAAGAGGGCTGGGTTCTGAGGATCATTAACATTTTAGTTGAGGAAGAATCCCCCAGCCCCCAGGCATGAATCTAGAACTGTTAAACGTCTAAAAAGTCATCTGTGCTCACAGAAGCTTGGCTGGCAGTGAGCTCCCAGCCCCAAATCTACCCTGGTTCTCTACAATGAACTGTGATAAGTAAAACACTGGAGTCTAGTCAGAGTTGATATGTCCGTCTGGGCTGCAAGGACCACTCTGCCCCGGGACCCATATCCTGTCAGTGGTCATCTGGCAGGCAGAAGCCCCAGACACAGTGCCATCTCTGCATGCGCAGTCCTAAGTGGACAGTGTTTCAGTAAGAACAGCCGTTCAGGCTCCAAACCTCTGGGTGCCTTACCTGGCCTTCCCCCACCCTCCCTCTAGAGTAGACAGACCCCTGCCCTGGGTGTGGGAGACAGTCTGAGCCTGTTGCTGAATCCCTGGGACTCACCAGTGAGTCACTTAGTGGCTGCAGGCTCCCTTCCCCCTCTGTAAAACACAAGAGCTGGACTAGATCCCTGCAAGACCTTGCCTCATCCTGAGATTCTGATTCCATAGAGCAGCAGACGGCACGAGGAAGTCAGGGGAAGGAGGAGGCCCTGGCCCACAGCCTCGAGGCAGAGAGAACGGCAAAACTGCCACCCAGAAGCCAGACGGGACACCGGGCATCACTTTAACCTTCAATTCTATTTCTGGGAGAAATGGATTATTTAAAAATTGTAAAAGAATCATGGTCCCCGGTTGCTGAACTAAAAATGACTAGATTCCATATATAATTCTATATGTTATGATGGTGATTGTGAATGATAAATTATAACTCAAAAAAGAAAGACTGTAAAGGAGGCTCTTGTGGGATCAGAAAAGTAATTCATTTTAGTCCTACCTGGTATGAGACATGGTCATATATTTTCAGAGTTGCATAGGTAAATCCCTAAAGCACTTCCTGGAAATATAAATAATACTAATATTACCTTGTTCTTGTTTACCACCTTGTATTTTTCAAAGTGCTTGCTGAGGCATTAGCTCATGTGATCATGATACTTTCTCCCCAGCAGTCTAGAAAGTGTCATGTGATGTACCAAGTCAAATCCATAGAGGGTGGCAGGAGCCACTCAGGGGCAGAGATCTTTTTGTTGTTGTTGTTGTTTTTGTTGTTGTTGTTGTTTTGGGGGGCAGAGATCTTAAAATGCAACTTCTCACCTCAGAATGGGCTCAAAGGAACTCAATGAAACTCCCACACCCAACTTCTTCATCTGATTCCTGCTACACTCCCACTCTTGAGATCGTTCCCTTTTACACATTACTCTCCTTTTGACTAGAGTGCCTAGAGTGTTCTTTCCCATACTTATGGAGTGTCCCACTTCCTGGAGGATCCCTTTACATAAGCTGCCTTTTGCTTGCTGTTTTTCTTCCCACTGAACTGGACTCAGAGCAGAGACCACATAGGTTTCACTGCTGTGTCCTATGCTTAGCGCAGTGCCAGGCACTCATGTGCCCAGTGACACATGAGTGTTGCACTGACCCAAGATGTGTAACAGAAAACGGCTCAGAAGACGTTACAGATCACACCAGCACAGGGTTGGTGCTCCAACGCAAGAAAGAACACGTGCACCGAGCTTGCTAAGTATACAGACATCCATTGGAGTATTAACAAGTGATTTATCTTTAGTGGAAAGCCCATATTTCTAGGCTTCCCACACCATGGGGATGATTTCCCTCCCATTTCTGCTCTGTTTTAAAGATACCTGTCTTTGATATAGGCTAAGCAAATAAGATTACAAGACCTCCTGATAAGTAAGCAACGATACCAAAACAATTTGGTGCTGGCAATGAAAACACTCCTGGGAAGAAGCAACTGTGTGTAAGTGAACATCTTCACGTCACTTTAATTTCTCCTCTGCACTTTATGAAACATAAATCTGATTTTACAACTTGAAATATCAGGATATTTTAAATGTCTATATCCTAAATAGTGAGGTTAAAAACAAACAATGAATAAAAACATACAGGCCAGAAGTCTGTTCAGGGAAAAAAATTACAAGCATGTTGCCCCTTAAAATTCTTGCCAATTAAAGGTGAGTTTTTGAAGTCGGGGTAATTAACCATTGCTATTATTTCTTTGATTAGAATCCTCACACAAAAAATTGGATACTTAAAATTTACTTAAATCCTTGATGTTCTAAACTTTAAAAAGTTCATGTAGCAAAGGATAGACTCTAAATACCTCTTTTAAGAGGGCAAACTTTTAAAGGTATTTTGCAATACCAGGCATAAGCAGTATACACAAATAATATCTATGTTCTAAATTTAACATCAAATATAAGACAAAATTAAGCAATCAGCATTAGAATTCTAAAATATACCTGTCAAAGAGAATTCTAAAATATACCTGTCAAAGGTTTTTAAAACATGAATAAAATTAAGTGTAAAAACTCTAGTATTTCAACATTAGCATTTGAGAAGTGTTTAATGTTTTTAAGTAGTTTTAAGAACATATGCTTTCTACTCTATTGTGAAACAGATACTCTACCCAGAGCACAATTTATTACTACAAAATAAATGAATGCTTAAAAGACAGTCTGTCAATTGAAAAAAAACAAAACAAAACATAACACAATAAAAATAGCAGGTTTCCAAGCCAAGTTAAATAAAATATTTTCTCCTTGACAAGCTGCTTACATTTAAATGAAAACAGGGCAAGTATGGTCAATAATATGGATTGCATATAATAAAAAGGATCTTAGATCATGCTCATACAAGGATCAGAAAGCAGTAACTTCAATTAAAATGACCCAATTATTTAGCAAACTTTCAGATACAGCAAATACATTAATCTGTTTTAAATGAAAGTGCTCAGATAGGTAGCTTTCTGACCTATGAGTAAGTCTCACTAGCAGCAACCATGGCAGAGCGCGAGTCAGCTGAAGCAAGGCGGGCCCCAATCAAACAAACACCGTTAATAGTCAAAAAGCATTTGCAAAACCGATTCCTCAGGCAGTGGCAGGGGCTTCTGAAGCAACACCACCCACAGCTCCCCCACACTCTGACAGTAGCATAGATGGGTGAACACACATTCCTCCTGCCCGAGAGTGACTGGGGTATCTTGGTTTTAACAGCAGGGTACCTTGATTTTCTGCACTATCTTGTAGAAAAGGCCCGTCATCACACCACTGAGAAAGCACATCTTTCACTTAAAACCCTCTATTATCTACCTATGTTTAACTTGTACTGGGATTTAAGGATGCCTCTTCATTGAGACAAGCAATATGTCATCATTTTGCTCAGCTAGCAGGCCTGACAGCCCTGTCTCCTTGAGTTAAGAACAGCAGATCTCTATTTCGTACATTGGTAGCAAAAGCTGGCAGAATAAATGCGAATTTGCCACTGGTAGTAAAAGTTTCTGATCCCGAAGATTTGCACTTCCCTTTTGCCCTAGCCCTAATTATTCTATCTGTCCATATAATGGTATACTTTTTTCAGTAAAAGTGATCTCTACATACTGTGATAATTTATTTGAATGCCACTCATGTGTTTTTAACAAATACATCACCATTCACTATTTCTCGTATCTTTTTGATCTTTTTTTTACTACTTATCATCTTTATTTGAAACAGATTTTTTAACAGATAATCTTGATCGTTACAACAATATCTTGCTTGCATTTTATTCAAATAATTCTTAAAAACAGCTTAAAAAGCCGTTTGGAATAACATCAAGCTTGCCATCAATCAAATGAAAAAATTCCGCTGGCGGTTGTATAAACATCAGATCAAGTCTGATGTCTTCAAGGATTTCAGAGTGAACCATAAAAAACTCCATTAACTTCTGACAAAGAATGCAAATTAATCACAACATGGGGTGAAATGAAATTAAAGGCTCTTTTCTAATCAATGACAAGGCAGGATGAAATATTTGTTACTCTCTCTGCACTCAGGCTGCCTAGGACGCCAGCACTTCCCAAATGCAAGGTGTGAGCACAGAGTCACCATGGCCGCCACCGAGCCCCCTCCCCCAGAGCTATCTGCTCACAAGTCGTGGAGACTCACAGAACACACTAATCATCCGAATCTCAGGTGCATCCAATTCGTTATTCACACTCTCCCATGCCAGTGAAAAGCCTGGCGCAGACAGATGCACCAGGAACCCTAAATGACAGTTTTGGCCTCCGGAAGTACGATCACTACAGCAAAATCTAGTACAGCCTCCAGGTGAAATGTCTGGAGCTCCATATGGAGCAGGGAAAATTAACAACAAGATGAAAATCACTGCAGCAGCGGGGAGTCGGAATTTTTGAAAAAAATGAAATTTAAAGATGAAGAAAGAGAAGTAATAAATTAATGGGGTGTGAAAACATTCAAAGCTTTACAATACCAGGGGCACTATTTGCTCAGATTTTTTTCCTTTTTTTTAACTTCAGGTCATTTTGATGTAATTTATTAACCAAGATCAGGAATTGTAGCCAAAAGAAGAACACTACTTTTATACATACTTTAAATACATTTGGGCCTGTATTATCTCCTTTCCCGTGGCATTCTGCTTACCAAATTTCCCAGGGCCTGAGCTGATGCATCCCCTGAGAAGTTTCCTTAATGAATTTCTAACATCCTAATGCAGGGCAGTGCTGTAAAGTTTGAATGAAGGATGATGATTTTGAGCAGGCAATCCTTTTCATTTCTCCTAAATTATGGTGCCATTAAACAAACCATTGCCCACTATCATGTTTTTAAGTCAATGAAATTTGGATCTCCAGTCCTTGTCCAGACCTGTGTGTCTTTCCAGATTACAATGAAAGCGAAATGTTCAAGAAATTGAGACACGATCTGCTTGCAAGGTATTTAAAAATGCAATTTTTATTATCCTATTGCAGACACCCAGAATTTAACGGCCCTGGGGTCAGTGTGGACTTCGGGGCCCTCTGGACCCCCATCACTCTGCTAAACACAAGGCAAGAAAGCAAGAGGCCTCTGGGGACGGTCTTGTTATCAGCCACAGAGGCACATCTCTCATCTAGGGGTGGGCTCCCTGGGGCAGAAAAGGGCCAGAAGGGATGGCGGGCTGAGCGGAAAGGAACAGCCAGCCAAGCCAAGAGGTCGTGGAGCCAGTCACTTAGTCTAACCGCCTGCTAGTCCTAGGCTGACTGTACCCATTCCTGCCCGAGGCAAGATGTTTTCCTCTCTGAGCCTCTGCCATCTTACCTGGAGGTTGAAAACAAGAGTCCCGCAGGCCGAGTACCAGAAAGCTCTGGAGCTCCGCAAGAAGACACCATTGTGCTTCGTGTTATAACCTGTAGTAACTGGACAGCATGTTTATAGTGGCTCTCAACCCCGTTTTCTATAGAATCCTAAAAACTGCATGCCAGTGAGCTACCCTAAGGCCTCAAGGAAGCAGAAATAGACAGTGCTTTCAAAGAACTAACACCTGGCCCACAAGACAACAGCATTCATGCTGGATGATTATCTCAACACAAACATTATCTCCACCAAAGTCCAGCCTTTAGCCTTTCTGTTGGTCCCAGGCCACTGACTCACCCTAATTTCTTCTCCTCCCTCATCTGTACCCCCACCGGACACACACTGTGTCACTGCTAATGACGCTGTCAGCAGCACTGACTGCGGGGAAGGATGGGTCTTGAGGCTGGCCCCACCCCTAGCCCTACCCCCTGCCCATTTTACATCTGCTCCAGGTGCTAAGGACATCCTCTTGCCACCTTCGTTGGTAGCTAGCTGGGACACTCTGTCTTGTACCGTAGCCCAGCATGAGGTGGTGGCCTCCGTACTCTTCTCAGTGGCTTCATATGGGTAATGTCATGTGACCAGCATCCCCCCTCTAATTGGGTAGGAAAGGTGGGGATCAGGATCCTCCCTTAGGGGTGAGGACAGTGAGGTCTTGGGAGTGACAGGCAAGAACTAAGGTCTGTGGCGAGTCTGTGAGGCACTGGATTCCGATTCCAGCCTCCTGCTCCCACCAGGCTACTCTTCCCCACTTGCCGCTAGTGAGGACAGCTCAGCTCCGATGCCCTGATGAACTCTGGGTTCGCAGCAGCAAATCCCTGGCATTGCCTCCCGCCCTGGGAACACAGGGATTCAAAACAATGTGATCGAAGGCTATAGGAAAGGCTTTCGTGTGTTCAAAGATAAGACTAGTGGGTGACCATTGGGATGAGGCAGTTCTCAGCTAGGTAAACAGAATGCTGCATTAACCCACCATGGCTGCTTGGTAGAGGACTAAGTTTCCTGTCACTGGATGTGTCCAAGCACTGTGGATGTCTGCTTTTTAGAGACTCTGCAGAAGTGTCTTCTAATGATGCCCGAGATCCCTTCTAAGCTTGAGTCTACACTTATATTCAATGGAACCAAACCAGCCCCAGCTTAACAGTGGGCAAACCTGCTGCTGGACTTGCCCAACTTACGAGGGAAGGCCATCTCAGCTTGGTGAGGAGTTCATGTGGTATCAGATGGGCCAAAGAGAAGGCGCTAGTTCATAATCCAGTCTGTGTGATACTATGAGATAGACATTTTCTTCATGAGCTTCTTTTGAAGGCAAAGGAAGGGGCAGGAAAGGCATTTATAAAGTCCCCTTTCCCAACTTCAGTCTCAGGATCATGCCTGCAAAGTAACTGCCAACTCCACCAACCATCATCATTGACTCCAGCACCAAAGCACCCAAACTTCTGTGGAAAGACCCGGGCAACAGGTCTAGTGCCTCAAAGCGGCTTCTATGACTTGAGATAAAAGTACTGATTTGGTGACACATTCTATTAGGATTCAAGGAAGATTGTTTTTTCCCCCCTCACTCTGTCTTAAAGGTTATTGCTAACTAGGGAGTTTAGCATAGTATTAGAATTTTTCAACTTCCACTTGACTGATCAGGTAAACGCATATTTAGACATTCAGAAAAACAGCTCTGCAGAGGCATACAGCCCTGTCCCCAGCGTGGCCACGGCCCTCCTGTCTTCAGCTGTCGAATACAATAGTAGTCCATTTCTTGGACTCTTCCGTCACCAAATCTCTGTTAGTTACTCTAGAAATTAGGAATTAGGCGTCTCAAGGATGTAGCTGCATTCACAATCTTTGGACTGTTCATTAGATGGCTTACAAGTTTTCTACTAAGGCTTGTTTGAGAGCAATATTGTACAGGGCTTGCTCTGTAAACATTTTCAAAATTTCAGAGGATTGCATAAATTGGCCAGTGAATTGCATAAAAATTACTGACAGAACAAGAGGCTTACCAAGATAAATATTCTAATGAGCTATAAATCCTGAAAATGTGATTTTAATTTGATGGGCTACCTGGAGCTAAGCAGCAAAGCTGTATACACGGAAATTCCCCTAAACGCTAGCAAGCAGGCCAGGCAAATGACATTTTAGATTTCCTCCATAAAGAAAAGATTACATTTAAACAAAGAAGGCTACAAATTTGAAAAGTAAGACCAACACTCTGGAACCTAAAACTTGGACGATTTCTCTTCCACTTATCTGATGGCTTTAACTATGAGAAAAAGAATACAAAAGAGACATTTCAGTGAGCGAAGGGTCTTTAAATGTCCACATGGGTACCAGGAGAATTTGCTTAAAACCGTTTATAAAGATGGGAGAGAGAATGAGCCCCAACCTATTATTCAATAACCATGTTTGTGATGCATCTGCATAATCTAACCATGCATAAATTAGTATGTGTAATACAACACTTATTTGCATAATAATAGCGAGTTAATAGATGCTTAAAGAGCAGAGACCAACACTACCTTTAAATCAGACATGCCTCCAGGCACTTTGGCCTGTACAGACCAAGATGCCAGAAAAACAGTGAACATCAACCAGCGGAGAACAGTCAAGCCATTCATTTTTCATCCCTCTAGACATTTCACTTATTTCCCCACGCACACTAGGGAATCGTTTTCAAACCACAAGATAGCTTTATATTTTAAGTGCTAGCACACGTTATAATAAAAATCTTAAAGAAATTAGGAAGATTAGAGTCAGCAGTGCTAGTATAATAGACTGTTTGTTTTCTTAGAAATGGGCATAGGAAGGAGCAAATCCTTTAAAAAGAACACGATCAAAATTATACTCCCGTGAAATCGGGGCCTATTTGTCCAGTGAAACTAATGACTTAGATGAGAAACTTCCACTTTTCATCTTAATCCTAAGCAATTTTACGTGAGTTCAAAAGCTCACAAGTGCATCCAGGAAAAGCTGGCTCTCTCCTCCAGCCTCAGTACAGTACATGGTTCTGGACCAGGAAATAAAAAGCATCTCAGATGTCACACAAAGGAAGAGCACAATGATCACTCTCAACCTTTAACAAAGAAGAAAAAAATTAAGAGTTAAAAAAAATGAAATATCAATAGAGACTTCTAAATGGCTCCGTGAAGGTATCACTTTTCAATTTAACAGGACAGATTTATTTGTGTGTGGCTCCAATGTTCACAGTTGCTCCCTGCACCTTCATACATAGGAATGAATGTCACAGCGGCAAACGGCAGTAATGAACAATCTTACCTGAGGATATGGAAACCTCCCAAGAGCAAGCTGGGAAAGGAAATAATATTTGTCTAGTTATAGATTTGCATGCAGGGCAGATCTCCTTAAGACAGACAAGCACTAAATTTCAGAATTGCATTTAGCAAGTATAAAAAAGCTTACAACCTCAAATGGAGGAACTAAATTATTGCTGTAATTACATTAAGAGCTGTATTTAGAATGGACACTTTCAATAGACAATGCTGTATCTCGGACACAATATTCTAATTTTAATAACTAAACATTACCCTTATGTGGTTTCTCTTAGCAATATTCAGCTTTACAGGCATTATTCACATTTACATGTGTGCGACAGTTTCTTCTAGACAGAGATATAGAGTTCTGTGGCTTCATCTTGTAAAGTGGGACGGCTCATTGTTCCTACCCACAGTTTTCAGTCACAAGCATAAACGAAGGGTTGCAGGGAGTAGGGAATGGGCCACACTATGAAACTGAAATCTGTGCCATTATTTTCATCCATTTAAGTTTTTAAAAAATCCATTTTCTACCCATGAATGGGGAAACAACCATTTCAAGACTGGGAAGTCAGAACTGTAAGTCTAAGTCTGAAATCGGGACAGTGAATCCTCAGAGTTTCTGGTTCTGGGCCAGTCATTTAATTTTGGTCTTTGGATCCTCACTTGTAAAAACAAAATGATTCAACCAGGAAGGGGCTCGATATAAAGTTATAAGATAAACTTTAACAAACATCTTTACTTATTTAAAAAAATAGTGGCAGAATTTTGTAACCTCATAATGTGGCCCACCCTCGGTCCTGACACCCTTGATACGTGTTTGTGACTGCTTTCAAAGAAGAATCGCAACATCAGGGGTCTGAAAATGGCAGTGGGTGTGAGAGAACATCGGTCCACTTCACAGATTAGATACCCATGGTTCCACTGAAGCAGTTCGTGAGAGGAAATCTTGGGGTGACCCTCAGACCTGCGACTCAATCCAGTGTTTCTGCCATTATGTTCCACTGTCTTCCAAGGACTTGAGAAGTCGTGCGCTTATTTCAAAGACACTGACACTGCTCAAACATTTCTAAACTCTGCTTTTGGAATTGTGTTTAGAATTATTTCAAGTAGCAGGACACCTACTTCATCTTAGTAGCATTGCATCTTATCTTGGATTTAAAATTATAGCCCTCAGCAGCTTGTTGATCATGTCAACTGTTTGTTGACTGAGGTTCGAATAGCCTATGGACACTACCAAAGCCCAAAGCCACCTACAGAGAATAAATATTTTGTTACCTACTAAGGACAGAAATGAAGGTGCTAGGTTTTCAGTTCTAAAACAGTTTGAGCAGCAGCAATGTCACAGGAATAAATCACATGAGCTCGTAGGTGACACTCCAAAAGGGCCAATACTCATTTGGATGCATGTGTGTGGATTTCAGAATACCCAGTAAGTTTCACCATCTTGTACTCACATCCTGTACACAAGATATACACAGATATGTGTATGGCCTTTCAAGATATAGATATACCACCACTATGTCATTTGATGGGTCCCATAAGTATAAATAATAAAACACCCCAAGGCGGGGGGAAGGAGGAGTATGTGGATGTTCACCAGCTTCCCTTTCAGAGTCCTGTATGATTCTGTCTATGTCTATGACTGTTGTCAGAAGTAGAGGGCCTCAGCATTCCCATCTTCAGCACCCACCCCACCCCCACCCCCACCCAGTACTGGTTTGCAGGTTTGCCCCACATTTTGAAAATACAGTGTTTCTGGCCAGAGAGAGTGTGCACACTGACTTGGAAGGAGTCACTGTGTCTATCACTGTGGAAGGACCAGGCATTTGCGGCTCCCCTAAAGCTGCTGCCAACCGCCACAGTGACCTGTGAACTATGAGCTTTGCATATGCTTCCATCTGGAGTTGGAGAAACAGCAAGGGAAGGGCCTTTTCTCTAACAAAGCTAACAGCTTAATAACTACTAGAAAGCATTTAGAACATCCTAGCTCAAGTCCTTGTACAGGCGTTGTGCCATCCATCTGGGTACACGTTGAACATGTCATAGGGACCACAGAATAACTCTGTCCCTATAGCTACGGGCAGAAGGAACTTTTCCACCACACATTCAAATCTAAACCAGCTGGCAGGTGCCAGCACTAGCCATTGGTTCTTGCAGTTTAAAGAATTAAGCAATGATAAATGGACAGCTTAAAAAAAGAGTGGGATAAGCAGAAAATGTAAATTCTCCCCATTTCAACACAAATCTTTCGATCTCAAGTCATCAACACTCTGTGGAAAGGTCAGGCTCCAGGCGACCTGGGCATGTGCACACAACTACCTGGCTATCCGTCATGACATGACAAGGTGAACCAAGTCAGCTGATGCATCCACTGGCTAAGACACCACCCGCCAGAGAGCTGAGAGATGGGTGCAGGGAGGTTAGCTGGGACCAGTCTTGTTTGGGAACAGGTGGCAGTGCTCAAACAGGTAAACTCGTCATGCTTGGGTCTGGCTTTGGTTTCTGTATAATTTCCTGACACGTGGTGGCATCTCAGACCTACCTGTCAACTATGCTTCTAAGACATCTTATGGGTCTGACATCTTTGAGTTAGAGGAGAGAGAATGGTTCCTTGACTTTAACCAGTAGGTACCACTGCAACAGCAGCATGACAAACAAGCGCTTCCTCTCCTGCAAGTGTCACCACTGGGCTGCTCCAGCAGCAGGCCAATGATTCTAATCCCAGCTAACAAAAACAGGCAGCGGCATCGAAAGCAGTCACTTGAAGACCCCAGGAGAGGACCAGACTTCCACAGATGTCCCAATTCTAAGTCTAATGCAGTTGCAGGGTCCAAACTCCACACTATTCATCTTGTGGAAAAGTAGAAGGAAATATATAGCCAGGCCCTAGACCCTTTTATCAAGTTCTATTAGGAGGACATAAATAAGGAAAAAGATCTCCAAACAGACATGGCTGTATGGAGAACGAGTTATTCAGGACTGTCAAAAGTCAAAATAAACCTGGAGCCCCTCTGGGAAGGAGGGCGCACAGATGCTCTGGGTATTTCTGAGACAGACAGACCCGGGGCCATTCTGTATCTTTCACCCCTACTGGTCTATTAATCCACTTGCGTTTCCCCAGTTTTCTTTGTCAAGGTATTATAAATTAGGAAACTTACAAAAGAGAGTATGTAATCTTCTCTGAAATGGCCTGCAGATATGTCACTGTACTAAATGTGTTTCAGATTTAATGAAGCTTTAATGTCCTTTTTAATTTTGCCTGTTTCTGTATCACCAGGGGTCGAGCAAGGCAATCAGCACTCAAGAGGGTGGTTTGGTTTAAAACAGGAAAAAACTCATTTGCTTATGAGTTGCACTGTATTTTCTTAATTAAATTTACTGAGTAAAATGGTTTAAGTTCAGCCAACCAATGACCTTTGTGTGTAGATTTAGATTTATAAATAGGTTAACAGTTAAAGTAAAGGAAAAAAAGAATCACAACAATGCAAACAGATTAGGGCTAAGCCAATGGAAATCTTTGCTCTCTTCATCATCTTTACAAAAGCAGCATTTAAATATAGGCAGCATAAGTCCAGTTTTTTAAAAAAGGATATTGAAAAATGTTGCCGCACAGAAGCACCAGCAATTCATCAAACCACACTCACATCCTTGTAGTTCCCAGGACGGCAGCAGCCCACATTGGAAGAGATTTGGAAGAGCTTTATTTATATTGGGGGGGTTGGGAGGGTGGAGGTAGAGATGAGGGATTCTACTTAATGTTAAATTAAAAAGTGTATTTTAATTCTAACCACAAGATATAGCAAACTGCAGAATACTCTGTTGTGAGACATTTATCATGTAAAAAGCAGAAAAAGAATGCTCTCAAAACCTTTACCAATTGAGAATACACTTAAATAACATAAACATCTCACTGTAAAAAAAAAAGACTGTTCCTTAGTGTCATCTTATGGATCTTTGATTTGTCCAACTATAATCTATGTAATATTCTTGAATATGTTGAACTTCATAATTTAAATAAAAATATATTTCCTATTTCCATGTGTGTGTGAAAGAGAACATAACAATTGCTAAATACACAACAGCAACTGCATGATAAAAACCTCTGTATTTTAACAAAAAGAAGATATTTATTTACCAAGGAACAAAAATGGCTTTTGTTGATAATAAAAATAACTACTGTCATAAAATCATAAATGATAAAGAGAAAATAAACGTGGTAGTCAGAAAACAAGAGCAGGACAAAAATTCAAGACAAGCTTTTGGTAATCAAGTCTCCTACTCAGAATATCAACAACACTGTGGGAGTAGTTTTAAATTTACAGTTCTCCTGAAGAGCACTGGATTTTTTAAAGTCTTAATTTAGACATAGTCTATGTTTCTCAGCATAACTGCAAATTGAAAATAAGCATTTTCAATACAGCCAGTGATCTAGCTGAAGGAGGACTTTATAGTCTGAAATGCTATGAAATTCGTTCTTTATTGCCTTGTGCACATTTTATACAATTAAACTTCCAGCTAAGGATTTTGTGTTTGGATCACGCACTGCAGTTAAACCTTGGTTTTACAGAAACATAGCAGCCGCTTGGGAACATTCTGACAGAGGGTAACTTTAAAAAATCAGACTTAACTACTGGATTACATAAATTCCCTAGGTGAGATTTCATCCTAAAACCAATTTACCCAATCCTAGAGAAAGAGTTTAAATCACCTGAAACTATGCTGGGGAAGACCATAATAAATATTAAATACCTCAAAATCTACCCTAAGATTTCACTTTCCTTCTCATGTATCAATTTCATTCTTCTCCTACTGAATGGTTTAAAAACAAGCCAAAGGATCTAACAGCAATTTACCGGTGTTAAAGTGCTTTGGAGGTTAAACTAACAACAAAGAACACAGGAACACAAAGCGTCTTGAAGTAGGGTTTCAATTAAATGTGGAGGATTTAGTAATGCAGGACCAAAAAAAAAAAAAAAGAGTTACAAATTAATTTAATCTTCTTCCTATAGTTTGCAGCTGCACTCCAAAGTGTCTGGGGCTTAAGAACAAAGCCTTGGAAGGCCTCGGCGTGAGGAAAGCTTCAATTTTTAATGTATAATGCCATTAGCTGATAACTTGTGGAATCTGTAACCCCCGCGGAGGGGCATGAGTGTGAGTAACAGAGACTGATGAAGTGACATATTTGCTCATGTCTCCAACTATGAGGAGGAGGGTTATTACTAACACCATCAGGCCCAACAGAAATACGCCCTAATAACCTCCGGGACCCTCCACATGAGCAGTTCTCACTCCATCAACTATATGAAAATCAAAACCTAATTCACTTTAATTAAAGACAATTAGTTTGTTTTACCATTATTATTTAACTTGTATGATATTTTAATACATTGCAAATTAAAGATGGAATAATAAATGTGATGAAAGCATCAAACTGTGTGCACCTTTCCATCCATGCTTGGTGAAATTAGTTCACCACTGGTGTCTACTTAAGGAAATTCAAGGGCACCATCATTCAAAGTGGTGCAGAAACACCTGACTCTCGTGAGGATACAGTGGAACCATGCATACCTTTTTCTTATTTAATTTATACTTATTTTACATAGGACTGTCCCACAAACTCTATGGATTTGTTTAATACAAACAGAATTATGGATCAATGGAGGCATTCGAAGCTTAATTACTTTGCCCAAGATCACACTGTAAGCTATTATGGCAAAGCTTGTTAAATTGGTAGGAGCTTAGGCCCTACAGATGTTTTGGCAATGGCAAAGGATCCTTTTTGCAAAGATCCCAGAGACTTCTAGAGCACTTGGTGAGCCACAGCAAACACCTCCTTATGCCTGTACAGAAAACACCAAGGACTCCTGAGAGCTTGTAAATAACATTTCTTTTCTTTGTATAGAAAGAGCCTAGATGTGAGGTTCCCATCGGGAGTGCTCCTTAACATGTGCCAATATTTCAGAAAAACCCTACCCATTCTCACCAAAGTCCACTGATAGAAAGTAAATTTATTTTGGCTTAAGGAGTCCAAACACAGAAGCACAAATAAATAAATCAAGCACTTCTCTACCATTCAGAAGGTCCTGCAATCTGTCCCAGATTACTGATAATAATGGAGAAGAGACAGCATTACAAATAAATGTTTCTAATAGAGTGGGCTTTTTTTTAAGATTGGGAATGGGCTTATTACAGTGGACACGTAAACGGGGAGAGGGCAACAGTAATTCACAAGCACAATATCCTAATGCTGCCCCTTTAATTGCTTTATTTGTTTCACTGTTAAAAATGACAGCCTGCTGCAGCCTGGCCACGAACGCCGAGAACCATGATACATTGAGGTCTCAACCTGGGCAAACTGTACCTAAACTTACACTTTATTGCAGCTTAGTTCACAATCTTCACCTAATATAGGGTTATATCCCAGTGCAGCAGGAGGATAAATCATCCTGGAATATTACTCCGGCAAAGTTTCCCTGTGACTGGAGCATATGTGCTTTCGAGCCACTGAAGCAAAGGCCCATAAAATACACTAATTACTGGAAGTTATGGTCACTGAGTGATTGATAGCGCTCTGCAAGGCAACTTCCTCATTCCCAGCCCTTCTGACGGGCTCATCCGCCACACAGCAATTATTAATTCATGACCCACCCCTCAGGCACCGGTACCTTTACTTCTAATTCTCCTGCTACCAAACCACTGCTGCGGCTGGACACTGTCTTTCTTCATTCTGATGGCTGGGTAAGGATGATAAAAGGTAGATATCGTGTTAAACGCAATTGTTTTGAATCTTTAAACGTTCCTTGGTCTTTCTAACCCTGCAGTCCTCAAACATACCATTCTCCTTTATCTTCCACAACGCTATTTCATTTGCATCATTTTCTTTTTTCCTTAAAAAATGGTGTGTGTATATATGTATACACTTATGGATGTGTAAGCATATGTGTGTACATATATGCATGTGTCAATATTTGTATATGTGTGTGTGTATACCAACCTGACTGCCTATACTACATAAGACCAAAAACGCTGGCTGAGTAACTTTAGTTGGATACTGTATTTAAATGCAATATATAATTTCAACTAGGCCACAGTAAATTTGAGGCAGATAATTGCCAAATAAAAAAAGGAAAACAAAACTCTCCATTTGAAAAGACCCATGCTTTGCAGACACTCTAATTGTTCCATGTTGATTTCCATCAATGGCTCTACTCACAGCAATGCTAATTAAATATCTGGGCGTATAACTAAATCTCTAAAAGTCACTTAAAAAGGACTGCAAAGGTCTCTTTTGATGGTGTGTTGTGCATTAAGAGGAAATTCAGTGAGAGACTTTGAGTTAAAGAGAGATAAAGTTCATTCGTGATGGATGAAGCAACCATTTTACTTTTCTAATAGAAAAATGAATGTTCTTCAAATGTCTGCATGGCTTGAAATGCAACACTGAGGGCAGTCCTCCTGTCTGGAGCCTGAGCTGGTGCAACAGATGAGTGCACACATCTCTAACCTACTTGTTCTTCAGACCTTGGCTCAAATTGTTCCTCCTGTTCTCCTCTTGTATCTGGAGTTAGTCCCAGAAGACTCTAACCATGTTCTGTGGACAAAATTCCTCCCGTGTCCCGTCCACGCTATTCACTGTGCAGTGTGCACCACACGTACCCGGGGATAGTTCCAGTGCCCCTCATCCTCCTGTGTCTCTAACGGCTGATATATGTTTACTTGGTTAGGGTTAAACTCGAGATCATGGACCTTTATGTTCTCCACGGCACCAGAACTAGTATTTTGCAGCAGGCTGACCACAAGTGCTTGTTGATTATAATAATCCCATGATACTGACAGCTAGAACCCGGTTAACTGGTGGCATGTGGCTTGGTTGTTTCTGGGCTGCAATGCCGTCATGCATACAGTACACACTCTCCTGAATCAGGGTTCAACAGTCTTAACAGCCACGGCCCTCTCCTGCATCACTGCTTAGAGTGATCAGTAGCTACCACTTTCACATATTAAGCTTATGATGAATTCAGATGGCTCATTCTCATTAAAGACTCAAGGGTTGGCAAGAAGGAAAAAGATTAGAGTTAACTGTACTCAAATGCATCTCATGTACTTAATTCAATAGCCATTTGAATCGTCATAATAAGAATAAGAAAAGACACCCTTCTCATATGTCTGTGTGAAGCTGACCTGTGTCTTTGACAGTAGGCATCCCTAATCATGACAACAGTCTCTTAGAGACCAAGCTCTGTGGGCTCCCAGCTCTGAACTGCTCTCTGGAGTCATGCAGCTGTGGGCACCTAAGAAAGCATCAGGGCTGGGGTCACATCTATGGAGCTACTCAACCTCATCTCACCTCTGTTTCTAGATAGGTCAAAGTAAAGGGAGTTACAATCAGGTGATTTCCTCACACTTCCGGGCTCTGTACATGCTGCTGCTTCTGCAGAATACTGTCCTCTAAACCCAACCCATTCATCAAAATGCAGACACCATCATGTCCAGCAAGCTTTCTGGGGTGCACTGTGTTTCCAGACACGGCCTTAACGGAACCTACCATCCTTGATGCCCTTCTGCGATGGGACCTCATTCAGAGCCTTGCTGTGATTAACAGAATGTGACAGGAATGGCTAATTCTGGTGGTTGAGCTTCAGGGATTGGCAGCTATTGCCACCACAGCTTAGAACACCAGGCACTACAAAGGAAGTCTAAGCCATGGAGTTGGGGGGATGAGGGAGGGGCCCAACCTTCCTGGCCACCCCATCAAGGTATTGTGCAGGTAGAATCTTCCTGGATCTTCCGTTCTAACCACTATCCAGTTGCAGCCTCGTGTGAGGCACTTGATGCCACACAGAGTGGTCCAGCTAGGATTCCTACTCACAGATCCCAAGTAGATGCACGGCTGTTATTTTAAGCCACGCATTTTGGGTAGCTTATAAGCAGTCACAGATAACTGAAATGCTTTGTCTGACACTGGGGCAGCTTAGTCCCACGTGCTTTCAATGCACATTTACCGCTCTTTCCCGGCTAGTCCAGACTCCTGAGGGCAAAGGCTGTACCCTCAGTGCCAACACAGGACAGCACCGGATGAATGTTTACTAATCAGATGGAATTCCCACGTACCACTTCCCATTGCAGCAGACATACAGGCTGATCTTCGTGTTTCTTTTAACAAATAAACCAGGCCTTGGTTTCTGAAAGGCAACAGCACCGTTTGAAATATGGTAAAACTGCACCAGCTACAGGGACAGCATAGGTTGTAATCCCAGGAACACAGGCCTGGCTGATCAGCAGAGCCCCGGCACACCTATCCTTTCCTTGATCTGATCTCCTGCTCTCTGTGTTTGTCACTCATTGCTTCTCTTTCCAAACGACTTGATCTTCTTTCTACAGCACAATGAAAGAAGTAGACTTTAACCCATGAGTCAGGGCACTTGATTGCTGCTGCCTGGTCTAGTGACTTAGCCTTTCTAGAAAAGTCTTTAATTTCTCTGGATCTCAGTCTCCTTATTTGAAAATGGGAACTTTGATGCTCATAATAAGGTAAAACAATCTTTGAGGCCTCCAGTTGTTTCCTGTCATAGTGGGAGATGCTTGAAAGAGGTGATGAACACCAATGGCTGGGCTGGGTGTCTGTCACGTACAAAAGAAGTGTGATCTTATTGAAATGACAGTGAGCACAGGGATGCCAACAGCTCAGAGAGGAAAGAGCATGACCCTTTGCGGCAGAAGCCCCAGCCTCCAGGCCTTTATGTAGCTCCCTGGAGGGCAGCCTCCTCGCTCCTAAGAGGAACAATCTGATTTCACAAGTTCTAAAGTCTCTCTTCTAGTTAAAAAAACATTCTCATCTATAAATGCAAGATAAGGCATATTAGAGAATCTTCTAAATAAATGCTGTAGAAAAGGTTAAAGTTAGTATTGTCCATTTCAGAATTAAAGTATGCAATACGGTCTGTAGGATCTTCAAGAGGATTTTTTTTTACCACCCCTCCCTCCCCCAGCTCTTTAAGAGAATTTTTAAACTCAATTCCAGGTCACTGGATTTGAGTACTGATAGAATTCTCAGAGCAGGTTTTTTTTTTTTTTAAACCACTGAATATCCCAAAGTTATCAGAAATGATCCCCCAAATTAACACAGACTCACAGAATTTTAGAGTCAACAGGTGTCACTAGAAGACTGGTTCCTTCTTACCTTTCAGATCTCAACTCAAAAGTCATCAATCGGCTGGGCTTGGTGGCTCAGCCTGTAATCCCAGCACCTTGGGAGGCTGAGGCGAGTGGATTGCCTGAGCCCGCAGGTTCGAGACTAGCCTGGGCAACTTGGCAAGACCTCGTCTCTACAATAAATCAAAAATCAGCTGGGTATGGTAGCGCATGCCTGTAGTTCTGGCTACTTGGAAGGCTGAGGCAGAAGGATCGCTGGAGCCCAGCAGGTCGATGCTGGAGTGGCCATGAGCATGCCACTGTACTCCAGCCTGGGTGACAGAGTGAGACTCCAACTCAGAAAAAAAAACAAAACCAAAAAAAGTCATCAATCCCACACACTCAGTTACTCCTAGTGTATCATTCTGCTTCTTTTTTATTTTTTAGAAATGGGGTCTCAATCTGCCGCCCAGGCTGGAGTGCAGTGGCGTGATCAGAGCTCACAGCAGCCTTGACCTCCTGGGCTCAAGTGATCCTCTTGTTTCAGCCATCCAGCTGAGACTATAAGCACATGGCATCATATCTGGCTAAGTTTTAAAAATTTTTTGTAGAGACGGGGCCTGGCTATGTTGCCCAGGCTGGTCTCAAAGTCCTGGCCTCAAGTGACTATCCCACCTCAGCCTCCCAAGTAACTAGGATTATAGGCACAGGCCACAATGCCCAGCTCATGCTGTTTATTTCTAGCAAGTTACAATTGTCGAGTATCCTTCTTTAAAACGCAGGCTTTGTGGAAGCAGATACTGAGTCAATTTTGTTCACAGCAGGGTCCCCAGCCACCAGCACAGGGCCTGCCACATAGTAGGACTCAAAAAACAGTTGCTATGTGACTGAATGAATAAATGATGCCATCTTGTTTAATCTTACACTTGTCTGTTCTACAAAGAATTTCTTCCACAAAGAATCTGAGTCAGTGTTCACTCAGTCCCTAATTAAATGTCCCCAGAATGGGCATTCCTCCCTCTGAAGGCAAACGGTCCCACTGTGGAGTAGGAAGGGTGGAGGGATCTACCCCTTAAGACAATCTTCTCTGTGTTGAATGGAAAGCCATGGGCTTTTACTGCTTTGGTTTTGGCTCCAGAAGCTTCGGCCTCTTGTCTTAAAGGGTCAGCTTACTGCTCCTCCACAGACAATCCTTCAAACATCCAAAGGTGGCCGTCAAGTGCCTGCTGTGTCTTCTCTTTATTTCTTCATTTCTTTTACCAAGACTTTGTTGACTTAATTGTTTTAAGCTCCAAATTCTGCATGTTTGTGTGTATGCATGATATGAGGGTGTGCTGCTGGAAAAACCTTAAAATCAGTCTAAAATCCATTAAAATACTAAAATCCTTAGCTGGGACTGCTAGCACCTGTTCCATCTTGTTTCGTCAATCTCACGGTTGTTTCCGATAGCCCTGAGCACAAAGCAAACCCAACAATGCCTCATTCAGTGGGAAGCCCTTCACAGCGCCTGCCAGTTTCACATTCACAACAGCCCCTGACAACCCTGGAGAATGCACATTTAGGCATGGTCATCTGAGACAGCTGGATCCCTTCACAGACCCTGCAAAGGACAGAGCCAGTCAATCCATCATCTGCCAGAGGCTGTTTAAAAGCTTCTTTTCCCAATAAGTTACACAAAATTTTAGACAAAAAACTGACAATGGAAAAAAATCAAGCTAAGACAGAATTACAGAAAGGGGAGAGAGATCAGGAGAATGAGTGACAGGAACTGTGACCTGTACTTCTCCTCAACACCTCAGCACTGAAGGGACAGGGCGTCCACAGCAAGGCCCCCAGAGCCACGTCCACCCCCCCGCCTTCCTGTGCAATCCTCCTGACATTTTCTTTGTCTATGAGCCCTTTAGCTCTTTGGTAGCTTTCAGCAGAAACTCTTGATCAACAGGCAAGATGCTCACTAGTGGAACAGCAGACAGAGTATGACACACGCTGAGCACCCCCTGCCCAAGGTGCCAGGGACCAGAAATGCTTCAGATTTCAGTCTTTTTCAGATTTTGAAATATTTGGCGTCACAGTTACTGGCATTCCTAATCGGAAAACCTGAAATCCAAAATGCTCCAATGAGCATGACCTCTGAGGGTCTTGAGTTTTGGATTGAGAATCCTTTGGATTTTGGATTTTCAGACTAGGAATACTCAATCTATAATAAGATTCCACTCACATTCTTGAAAATAATTACTTAAAAAGAAGTGGAGAAAATATTAGTATCTGAGTGACACCCACCAAATGCCAAGTTTTAACAATCTGGCCACAGCTGCTTATAGGGCGTCCTGAGCCATCATCAGTCCTCGGACCCGTTCACAATCACCAAGGGCTGCAAAGGCAAACAAAGCCGTAGTCCCACTGAGACAGTTGGGTCTCTGGGTGATTTTTTTAATAGGAGGGGGAGGGCTTCTGTGTATGCGGAAGCAGGATCTATGTCTAGAAAACGACCACAATTCCTGTTATTTGTGAACACTTGACACTGCAGGATGCTATTTCAGAGGGAAGCTTGCTTCTCAAAGTACCTATGAAGTTGTCGATGTTAAGTGTTCACGAAAAAGTCTGCAATACTGAAAGTCTTCTAATTTGCTTTTGATTTTGCTATCATGGCTTATATTCTGCCTCCTCATGACACTGCAGGCTCAACAAGGAAAGGGACCAGGACTACTTAACTTATCAGTGTAGCCCCCTCACTTAGTGAAGTGTTGGCCACATAAAAGGTGTTCAATAAATACTTAAAGAATGAATGAATTCTAGTGTTACCTTCTTTTTACAGATAAGCACCTGACACTTGGAGTGGCAAAGTAAACTGGTCAAGACTCCACTGAAGAGAAGGGGTGGTACCAATATGGGAACCCAGTTCTGGTTAAGCCCAAGTCTGGGCTCTTTAATGGTTCAAAAATGAGAAGAAAGCCCTTGAATCTAAACATGGTATCAGAAAGAAAACGACAAAATGACAAACTCTCCATTGAACATCTCCAGAGCGTCTGTCAAGGGTACTGGGCTGGATGGACACTCCATTTGTTCAAAACATTTACTTTTATTTACATAGCTCCACATGGTTTGTGTTTGCTTATAATAGTCTTGGTATCTAATAAGTCTTATGTGGCATCCATTAAACAATATGTATAAAGAAAAAAAAAGGGATGTTAATAGCTTTTACATTACAATGAGACAAAAAGTAGTTACAGACAACTATTTGTACTTTGTAAGCTAAATTTTCCTTGAGAAAAATTCTAATTTATTAATCCCCAACAAAGACTCACTCACTCTGGAATGTCATTTGAAAAATAAAGTTAAGGTTTTTGTTTTTTGTTTTCCTGCAGGAATGTTAAGAGAAGGGCAATCTCAAATGACATATAGATATTCCCTCTACTTTATAACATTAAAGTCAAAGCACATTTCTTAGTGATTTCCTCCCCTTTGTTTTCTCTGTTCTTGCTGGAGTTTCTGTTTTTCACACAAGACTTCTGACCTGGTCCTTCACATCCATTCTCTCCTGTCTGTTGTTCTCTGAAAGTTCCTTTGTTCCAGCAGCCTATTAGTATCTCCCCAGTGCAATGCTTTCTCTTAGTCCTCTGGGGAAACTATTAGTATGACATTTTCCCCCCTGCGTAGTTTTCCGGCCCTCCAGGTTGCTTTTTTGTTGTTGTTGTTATTTTAGGCCTCTGTTCTTACCCTAAAGGACTTCCTCAAATGTCTTCATAAGTGTAAAGTACTAAAACTCAGACTGGAAACTGGGCTAAAGGATGGAGCTTGGGGGCTGAGGGATGCCTGGATCTTGAAGACATCTTGTCAAGATTTCCCTAGAGAAAGTCTCTGACAATCTCCTGCCTGAAAGGTAATCTTGGCCATCAGTGTACTAGAAGAGAGTGTCAGGTCTCAATATTCAGAATCTAAACTTTCACTTACCCTCTGTACTCAGTAATGGCGCCCAGACTTCTCCATGCCAAAACCTCTCAACTAGTCTTGTGTTAGGCTTAGAGGAGCAGCCGGCTGCCCACATTGAGTGAGGGAGGGCCTGTGGGCCCAGCAGTCAACTGCTTCTCAGGCAGATGCAGCAACTCTCCTCCTGGTCCACCTCCACTCCAGCTCAGAAGTCTGACCCCTAGGGCTGCAGAACATCAGATGCTTCCTGTTGTCTCCCGTCGGCCTGGGACCCTGTTCCCAGCTTGGCTTGGGTGTCCACCACATCCGCCTGTTTTCTCACGTCCGGATCCCGGCTGCTGTGGACGCCTTTCCCTTGATGGTACTTATTACACTTTTTTTAAAAAACCACCTTCTGGTTATTTTTAGTGGAGTTTGAGGGAGAATGCTTCAGCTTACAGCCCACTCATCATCTTTAACCAGACGAGTAGTCTTCTGAATCGAATGCAAACATTTCAAAAGGTAATTCCTTCCAAAGAGAGGGGACAATGGCTTGACGTGTTCTTAGTATGGACTTTGTCCACAGCTCTGAAGTGGTGCTCCTCTCTAGAGATGAGGAGATGCCGAGAAATGGAGTGCGCTCTCTAGGTCCACAGCTGCCACTGCTCAGGTGGAATTTGAATCCGGTTGATACTATGGCAGACACACGGCTCTTCTTCACATGCAAACAACACCGATCTGTTCTGCGCTCATGCCCTGGGCCTCACACAAAGCGTGGCTCCACCAGAGCGGAGATGTGTATCCCTCCATGACCCTCTCCCCACTGCCTATCCAGCAGGGCAGCAGGAGCACAGCACAGGTTACCTGACCATAAACATGCTCAAGGTGAACGTGCAGTGTACTCGCCTCCAGCTAGGAGGTGTGCTCTCCTCCATGTTGCCTCTGCGGCTCATGTCACTGCATCACTGCCCCAGCCACACAACCCAAGAGCTGAGTGACACCGAGGAAAAGCAACTGCAAATGTGCAGCAGCAGATCACAGAGTTATAGTTGGGAAAGGGGTTCAGAGCTCATTCCTTTACAAATGAGGACACTGAAGCCCAGTGAGAAACTGATTGGACAGGGTCACCTGAAAACCTAGTGGCAAACAGGGCACTGCAACAAGGCCTTCCCCTCCCATTTGGATTCTCAGCTCTATACTGCGACTTCTCGGTTGTTCTACAATAAACACAATATCCTGTCTTTTATAGGACACAGTCGATGGTAATGATTTCAAACATGCAAAGGGAAATTACATGCAGCAAGGCCTCAGTCCCACGCACCACGAGCACAGTTGCCCCTGAACCAGCAGACAGCACAAGCCCAAAGGCTTCTGCTGGGAGACTCAGTTCCACCTTCAACTCCCCGACAGCTAACCCCTTGGCTCATGCATACACACTGTGTTTCTTCTTAGATTTTCTTTTAAGAAGCAGCAGAAGAATATGGCTTAATAAACCGTGAGCACGTTATTTCCCTTTAATTCTGCCATGCAGGTGAATTGAGTCTGAAGATATTTCCTTACAAATACAACTGCATTCATGCATTACAAAAATCATAGGAAAAATATGTGACTAAAGAAAGTTATAAAATCATAATCACAACTCTATCAACGATCTTATTTAAAGAGTTCTTTCTACTTTTCAAAAAGCCCTTCTTGATCTAAATCGACATGTGAGAAACAATTCTCGAAGCACCGGAGAGTACCAGGTTCTACCTATTGTGATAGAAACAAAGCTGGGTGTCCTTGACTGTAAGTCAGATATACTTCCTTGAGCTCAGTGGCCACACTACAGACACCTCAGCACAGAGCTTGAGTGGGGCTAGACCTTGCTTGCTAAAATAAAGTCCATTCTAAATACAGCTGCAAGAGGCCTGGCAGTGAACTTTTGCTGAATACCTACATCCCCTGCCCCCTCATCTCACACCACTCCTGACTCCACACATGCATGTGATGTGATTGTACTGGAATGAGGTGGCTTTTTTCCTTTGAAAACCAACACACAGAACATATACATCCAAATGAGGAAGGCTGTACCTTTCAAGGTAATCACCTATGGAAGTTACATATGCATTCCAACAAAGCATGGGATTTTTCTGGAATCTCTCATTTAGAACACGAGTTCCCCAGATTTAGTGTGGACTAGGATCACCCAGGAAACAGGATGGCAATGCAGATTCTTGGAGATCTGAGTTTAACAGGTCTTAGATGGGGTGGAGAACCTGTATTTTTAACAAGCACTGCAGGTAAGTCTTACACAAGTGATCTGTCATGAAACAGCACTTTAGAATAACCTCGAGTCAGGTCACAAGCTACGCAGGGCATCAAAATGCTTTAGAATCAACCTCTGCATATCTATGCACATAATACACGGGAGCCTTATTGTATTCCTTCAAAATCTTCATCCTTCCAGACCGAACACATTAGTATAGATATGCAAAGATGTGTCAGTCTGCAGACAACAACAACAACATACCTCCATAAATGAGACCCCCAAGCTCCAGACGTCGGAATGGATTCCATACTGCTCCCCAGAAATTCTTTCAGGCTGCAAGGAAACAGAAGGGACTCATGAGCTGAGTTAGGCTACTCCAGGGAACACTCAGGGGACAGGGCAGGAGTAACCCGTGAGCTAAGTTAGGATACTCCAGGGAACACCCCGGGGACAGGGCTTGGCCAAGATGGGGTGGTGTCAATGTGTGCACCGCATTTTGGGGATAGCAAAACAACTTCACGTGTAGGTACATATGAACATGTATTATATAGATCACACATAGAAACCATACAGAGATACAGAGAACCTCACTGAATCCTTCCCAAGTCCCTGTGAGGAAGGTTTCATCATTTCTGCTGAAGGAACAGGCCAGGTCCTAGGCTGGTGAATGAGCTAACTGAACCCAGGGTTTCTCCCTCCAACTCCAGTGGAGTGACACATTTTGCAGCATTAGATGATATTATCACTTACTGGCATTTTGATAGATGGGTCAGGAACTCTAGGGTTTCTTTTAATTTTTTAACATTTGATTTGGAAATAGTTTCAAACTACTTATAGGAAAGTTGAAGGAATAAGATTAGTGCAAAGAATATCCATGTTTCCTTCACCCAGATTCATCTGCTGTCCCAGATCTTTTTCCATTTCTCAGGGTGTCTTTTGCTATGAAAGGCCCACGTGAAATTCTTAGGCCTCCACTCAAGGTGTGCAGCAAATGCTGGTATAAAAAGCTGCCACACACACACTCTGCCTCCCAGGAATGGCTTCATCCTGTGTGGTGCCTCCTGGCCAGTCCCTCCAGGATCCGGCCTGCACATGCGCTCACAGAGGTTTTGGAAAGAACATGGTTAGAGAAGTAAGGTCCTGCAAGGAGGGAGGGTTGCTGAGGATTACAGAGCTAATCGGGCTAGGGCTGGGAGCATAGCCCACACCCATTAGCCAATTCAGCACTGCAACAGAGGCCGGGATGTATTCGTATGGAGCTTGCTGGCCAGCCACAGGAGCAACACTGTTGTTGTCACTGTCACCATCAACATCATCATGTGGCATTACAGAATTTCCATATGCAAGGTACTGTGTAGAGTACTTTTCATGATGTTTCATGTCAGATTCACAAACATCCATATACATTAGTACTATTGCCATCTCCACTTCACAGGTGGGGACAAGGAGGCATAGAGGGTCATTTTACACCACTAACCACTATGAAGTGCTGCACCCACTATATAGGAAGAACAGAGGTAGCTACCATTTAATGACCACCTATTGGTGCCAGACACCAAGTGGGTACTGTGCATCTTCTATACTTCATAGCAATCTTGCAAAGGGAGGTATTACTGCCCTCATTTCACATGTATAACAACTGAGGCTCAGTAAGTAGCTTGTCGTCTAGTGCTATGGATTAGCATTAGATGTACTGCCCAGGAGCAGAGCTGGGATTCAACCCAGTCATGTCTGATGGCAAAATCAGAGTTTTTCCAGTGTGTCACACTGCCCACAGGACTAGGGGTCGGAAGAGCCTCGCACAGCCTCAACCTGGCCAGTGTTTCTCTGTGTAGTTCATGGACCAGTCTTCTTGATCTGCCCAGGGCCTCACCACAAACCAACCTCTTGAGTTAGAGTCTCTGGGGTGGGACTGGGACCTTCATCTTCAAAAATAATTTCTCTGGGTGACTCTTTGGCACACTCAGCCCAGGCACCCAACACTTCCAGCTCCTTGGGAAGGCAGTGACCTTTTAGGTCTCTACCTTGCTGCCCTCTTGCCTCATGCTGCTCCTGTTTAGGGCAAAACCTTTCTCTACTCCTTAGGCAGAATTGCAACTCCTACCTCCATACTTCATTAAAATGCTGTTCATATCTTCAGTATGTATTTCTTATCCTGCGCTATCTTTGTCCGCTTCTAGTCTGCCACCCTCGGAGGTGAATATTACATCTTACTTATCTCATACCTAGCACCTCACCTGTTCATAATGGGTGTGCTGTTCATGTAGGCTAAGGGCAGAGCTGCAAGACATGTTGACTATATGAACTGGGAAGCACTCTCCCATCTTTCCCATACATTATCACTATTACGTCCATCAGGAACTTCCAGCAGACATGCAAATCCTACAATCCTCTAGAATTGTTAAAGAAACGAGATGTCACCCGACTCCCTGTCCTTTCCCCTTCCTCTTTCCATTTCTTCATTCCACTGGTAAGTAGTAAGCACTTCATCCAGAATATACAAAAACAAACACAAAATATTGCACAAAATGTTGCAGCAGGACCCAAAATGAGATTGAATACATTCATGCCATCTGCTCACTGAACTACCAAAACAAACGCCAACTGCAAGCTGGCAATAAAGCATATAAAAATTAAATTAAAAAATAACACAACAGAAAAAATGATCATGTTCACAGATATTAGATGGCAAATAAGAGAGCTCCTAGTAGATGCGATTCCAACAACCTCCCACTGGAGAAGTTATTCTTGCAACAAGTTACCCTAGCAAGATGGCAGTGTGATGCGGTGCTCAAGCAAGAATGTTCTGCAGAGGAGTGGCTGCTCCACAGCAGTCCTACAGCCTCCTTCAGGTACATCAGGACACACACCTAGGCCCTGGAGCAGACTTCAACACAAGATGGGCCCGTTGTACTCTGAATTGATATAGATAGGATTTGAGGCCCAGGCTGCACAATTCAAAGCTGCTCTCACCACTGATGTCTGGGTGGCCTGACCTGTCCTCTGTCTTCAAACATAACAGAACAAAACCAGCCACCACGCACCACACTGCTAACAGAAATCTGTGATGGACACTTTGTGGTTAAAAACTAAAACTGAAGTTACCTTCTCATATGACAGCTGCCATCAGTGTGAAAAGCTAATATGAGGAAAAACATGACTCTCATCCAAAACACCTCTGTACTGAGGTTTAGGGGATGAGCAAACAACAAAATGAACCTCTAGCCTGCCCTTAATAAGAACAGTGACAAACGGTGGCGGTCTGAAAACTGAATTTATGTACAGAGGGCTGCAAGGGCAGTGGCTTCACGCTGGCACACACCACTCTCCCTCCAGCTCCCTCTATGACTTGACATATCCCAGGACCCACAATGGTTAACTAACTCCAGGACTATCTGTTGACAACACAATACCCAGGGTTCACTTGTCAAAAACAGGAGGATGCCAAGATGCAACCCCTATCTCCTCTGAAAAAGGAGTTGCTGTCTATGGTTAGGCTACTCAGAAAATTAACAAAATAGACACAAATACTTTAGGTTAACATGTAATCAAAATACGTATCACATGTGATGGGGATTTTTTTTTAAGTTGGCAAAATCTCTGGTTAAACAGGGCTCTGGAGTCAGACTGTTCTAATTCAGACCTATCTTTAAGTTCACTAATTCTCTTTTCAGCTGTGTCCAATGTGCTACCAAGTATAGTACATTTGTTTTAATCTAGAAGTTTTGCTTTGGACTTTTCGCATCTACGATGTCACTTTTCAAATTTGTGGTCTTGAGTCTGTATATGCCTGTTTCTGTTGCCTGTTGTTCCTGCTGGATTTTCTTCATGTTGCTTTGTTTTCTTGTGTGCCTGGTTTTCTTTGATTGCTTGCTAGTTTTTCCTCTTGAAAGAAACTTTGGAGAGGTTCACTGAGGCCTAAGGTGGATACACTCACCTTAAACCAACTTCTCAGCACGAATCACCTTGTCTCATCTAGGTCACGAGTACATCTGCCCAGGGTACAAATCCATGCCAGGGCTGGTCTGTGGTCACAACTCTCTCCACCCTTCCTTTTCCTCCTGCTTCTCACTTAGTTCTGGTGCCTCCCTCCGTTTCCTGGGACTGGGGGAAGAAAAGCAGCTTTCCATCTAGCTTGCCCCCACATGGAGGCGAGCCACTTGGGCAGCCCACACAGAACAGGAACAAACCCACTCAGGTGGCCTGGGAGCCTGGCTTGCCCTGTGCCCCTCCTGCCTGAGTGTGGCATGGGCAGATGTCCTTGGGACACGTGGCACTACTTCCATTATGCCTTCTTCTCTGCTGCAGAATTTCACCCCCAAATTGCCCTTTGGAGTTCCCCATTGTCCTTTTAGCTCTTCAGTGCATTTGCGATTTAAAAAAAAAAACAAAAAACTTTTAACAAGTATTTTTCAACAGAATAGCCTAGCCTGCTATTAGCAGAAGCCAGAAGCTGGTGACCTCGTTGCATCTTGCCTCTTGCTATGACCTTGGACTAAAGTGATTTACCTTTGGCTTCCTCATCTGTAAGAAAAAGGTAATAATAATAACGTGTACACCTTATGGGTATGTGTGAGAAAGTTAAGCAAATTCATGCAACGTGCTTGATTTAGCACACGCACATGGGAACTCTGTGAACACCAGCCTCCTTGTAGTCACCACCTCTACTGCTACTACCATGACAGAGCAGAGCCCAGTGAGCCAGGCCATGCCATCTGTACAGATCTTATTCCAGGTAACAACAATTTCCAGGGATTGTAATAACCTGGGCAGAAAAAATGTTCTGGAGATAAGAACAGCAATTTAGACAAACTTTCTGATCCCAAAGGACAAATGTTTGAGTAAGATTTTTAAAAATTTTCTAAACCGGGCTCAGTGGCTCAGCCTATAATCCCAGCACTTTGGGAGGCTGAGGTGAGTGGATTGCCTGAGTACACGGGTTCGAGACCAGTCTGGGCAACTTGGCGAGACCTTGTCTCTACAATAAATAAAAAATTAGCCGGGCATGGTAGCATGGACCTGTAGTTCCGGCTACTTGGAAGGTTGAGGTGGAAGGATCACTGGAGCCTAGCAGGTCGACACTGGGGTGGCCGTGAGAGTGCCATTGCACTCCAGCCTGGGTGACGGAGTGAGACTCCGATTCAAAAAAGAAAAATTCTAAACTACAGTTATTCATAACAATAATGCCAAGCTTTCATATTTGATTTCTAAAAAAATTATAGTAAATAAACCACAAGATCTGAATAGGTGGTTCAAGTTTTAGGGACTACTGTCTTAAACATAGAATAAAGTTTTTAGTAATTAGAGTTTCTGAGAAATGGTTTCCTCTAATATAAGTCCCAAGCTTCTGGACCCACTTTGTAATCCTTTTGGATGAAATCCTAAAATGTAGTTGGAAATCTGTCATGCTTTGGATGATAGAGTCCACTGCACCTAATTATCTGCCCCTAAAAAACTGTGTCCTTGAGCCCAACATTAGCAGTCTCCTTACTATCAATGAGGAGGTTGGATGAAGATCATTTTCCAAGATCCCTGCAAGCCCTGTTGCTTAACATGCCCATGAGTTTCGTTTCTGTTTTTATTTTTAGTGACTGAGGATGTTACAGAAGCCCCCTGTCTTTTTTTAATTTCTTTTCTTGCACCTTACATTTCAGGTTATAGGAGAAGAAGGTGAAACTCTCCACATGTGCAGGGCTATTCTTTCTGGTTTATTTTCTTTTCAATATTTGAGCAGCTTAGCTGGCTGTATGTGAGTAATCTGGAGTCTTTCATACTTTACAACACAAGCAGGAGTCTTCATACAGAAAGGTAAACACTCTGCTTATAATTAGAGAACAACACTCATCTGGAAGGAACTTCCATGAGCGACCTCGCCCGGGCACTGTGAGGGCCGGATGTATAGAGTGAGCAGGATAAATTTTGCCCCCGCGAAGTTCATCGCCCAGCCTGGAGGAAACACAGATCAAAGGGGCATAAAAAGAGGTGTGGCAGCTGGGCCAATCAGCCTCTGGTAGCGGATCACTCACATCCGAGTCCTGACTGCCACTTACTTGCTTGTGGGAACTTGGTAAGTCACTTAACTTTTATTGCCTGTTTCTTCATCTGTGAAAGGAGAATAATATTACCTACTTCCAAGTGCTGTGAGGACTTAAAGAGTTAATATATGTAAGAGCTTAGAAAAGTGGTTGACAGACAGTGCTAATTAAGTGTTAGTTATTATTATTGATGTCATCACTGTATAGAAGTATGCATGAATGTAAAGTGAGAAAAACAGATGGAAAGCACAGGCATGACATCAGATGACTTCTAATTATGCATTTCCACAATTTCTTTTTTTTTTTTTTGCTTTGGAGTCTCACTCTGTTGCCCAGACTGGAGTGCAGTGGCCGCTCCCGGCCACCGCAGCCTCGACTGGCTGGGCTCCGGCGATCTTTCCGCCTCGGCCTTCCGAGTAGCTGGAACTACAGGCGTGTGTCACCACGCCCGGCTGATTTTTTGATTTATTGTAGAGATGAGGTCTCACCAAGTTGAACCCGCGGGCTCAGGCAATCTACTCACCTCAGCCTCCCAAGGCGCAGGCTTACAGGCTGAGCCACTGAGCCTGGCTTCCACAATTTCTTACTTGTTCCCTTCCCCCCACAATGCACCCATGCCTTCTATTATGAGTCTTTGTTCATCCTTCCATGGTGACCTTACTCTTTTGCAAGTGCCCTTTCATGAACTGTTTGAATAATAAATTTGTACGCTGTGTGCTTTATCTTTTTTTTGAGTTGGAGTCTCACCCTGTCGCCCAGGCTGGAGTGCAGTGGCTCATGGCCACTCCAGCGTTGACCTGCTGGGCTCGGGCGATCCTTCTGCCTCAGTCTTCCAGGTGGCCGGAACTATAGGCACATGCTACCAGGCCCAGCTAATTTTTAAAAATTTATTGTAGAGATGAGGTCTTGCCAAGTTGCCTGGCTGTTCTCAAATCCGTGGGCTCAGGCAATCCACTCACTTTGGCCTCCCAAAGTGCTGGGATTACAGGCTTGAGCCACCAAGCCTGGTCCTCTTCTTATCTTCTAAATGTATGCTGGGTACAGCTTAAGTCTCTATTACGTCCCACATGATGATGCTATACATGTCACGCCTTGTCTGGATCACGAATGGCTCCTCTGTACCTAACGGTATAGAGAGGCTCAGTAAACACTGGCTGAGCACCTGAAGGCACTCCATTTCAGATATAGCCTTTACTGCACAGCCCAGGGGCTGGCAAACTTCTACCGTAAAGGGTCAGAGAGGAAATATTTCTCACTTTGTGGGCCATATGCTCTCTGGTGCAATTGCCATAACTACTCATATCTCTGCCACTGCAGCGTTTAGGCAGTCATGCACAACCCATAAACCAATGGGCGTGGCCATGCTCCAATAAAACTTTATTTACAAAACTGGGCAGTGAGCTGAATTTGGCCTGGGAGCTGTGAGTTCCTGACACCTGGCATAGTGCCTCAGGTAGAACTCAATTATATAACAGACCAGCTAGAATAAGAACCGGTTATGGTCAAATGAAAACAACAACAAAAAAAATCCCAGCCCTTCTCCCTCAAGAGAGTCAGCAGATACAAGTCAGAGATCAGCGCCTAGACTAGACTACTTCCAGCTTCCCCACATGCACCTGTGATCTCATACCATCTGGGTGAGTCTTGGCCAAAGAGCCTCCACCTCGAGCAGCTCTCACTCTCAGGTTCGCATGATTCCCTTCCTAGGTGTCTTATCTTTGTTTCAGCTGAACTATGAAGCTGGTGACTAGAATTTGCTCAACCAAGAAGCAAAGCAATTTCAGCCAATCTGAGCTAACGTTTCGTAATTCGAATCCTCACATTTTCATTTAGCAGGTGGACACATCATATTCATCCATAAACAAAAATAAAAAAGTAATTTCTTTAATGTAGACCTGGGAAAGACAACTGTAATCTGAGTTTGTACTTTCAAATAGAATACAATCTAATTATTAGAACAATTTAAAGCAACTAAGTACATGCTGGGTAGTTGAGAAGTTGTTTCATTTATAGTTCTTTTTAATCACAGTGTTTCATGTTCTTTCAAAGACTAAAACTGTAGCATTCAGCAAGGTACTGTTGACTATAAAGGTGGCTCACCAATCTCATCTAGCCTGGTAGAGTGAGGAAGGTGATTAAGTTGTATAAAAACATATATGATGGGCTGGGCACGGTGCCTCAAGCCTGTGATCCCAGCACTTTGGGAGGCAGAGGTGAGAGGATTGCCTGAGCTCAGGGATTTGAGACCAGTCTAAACATCATGTTGAGAACTCATCTCTACAATAAATCAAAAAATTAGCCGGGTGTGGTGGCACATGCCTGTGGTTCCAGCGACTTGGAAGGCTGAGGCAGAAGGATCACCTGAGCCCAGCAGGTCGAAGTTGTAGTGGTTGTGAGTATGCCACTGTACTCCAGCCTGGACGACAGAGTGAAACTCTGGCTCAAAGGGAAAAAAAAAAAAATATATATATATATATATATATATATCTTTAGTATATAATATATATTTATATATCTATATGTTATATATTTATATATATTTTTATATAATGACTTCAGGTTAACTCATATTTTCACATTACCTCAAAAAATGGGAAAATATAAACTATTTTTTAAAACAGTGCAAGACAAAAACGAGCTATTCTGGTATTTGAATGAACACAAATGCTTTGGATTGTTCTGAAAATAAGATTTAGGGTTCTATCCCTGAATCCTTTAATTGAGATAATACAAGAATGTTAAGATACATGGTCCTAGTCATACTAACACCAGTGAATTTCATGATATATAAACAAAGGCTATTAGGAGTGAAAGAGACCACCAAAATGTAGAGCCCTCATTACAAAAATTAACAGTAGGATCCTAAAACAAGAAAAAAATTTGCTCTAAAAATGATACTAGATAAGCTTCCTGTTTGGCCTTTTCCTTTCCACTCTCAAAGCAATTGTGGAAACCAATAAACTAAAGCATTTTTATAGACACAAACAACTTCCCTTACTCAAAAGTCAAGTCCACAGTGGTCTCTGAAACAGCTCTATGCATCTACTTTTTATCCATGGTAAATTTATTTCAATGAAACTAAGTAAGTTATCTTACAAATGGCATGAATGCAACAACTAAAAAAATTATAGATGTACAAGTTCTAAGAGAACTGCCACTAAACCCTTACATTCAGAGATCCATAAATAAAATTTGGCTACATTAATAATTTAATTTTGATCTGTTGAAAAGCATGTTTGTATTTCTGGAAAAATCAACCAATCTTATTGATTGACATTCTGGGATACTTGAGAGTTAATTAAATAAGAAATGTGGAAAAGCCACCAATGTGCTATAAGGTGCAATTTTTCCATAGGCTTCAACTTCAAAACTCAGTGATTTCACACTTGAACCAACCAGTTAAGTCAACAAAGTCAGATAAGTTGATAGCTCCCATATAAACCATAATGTCTTTTAGAAAGATTTAAAAATCAGATCATGACTGGATTGACTTTGTAATTTATGATCTGCTAGGCTAAAACTGTGGAATTAATTCAAGAATTATACATTACCAAGTACATAAAGCTAAAGATGTTGGTTTTAAATGTTATTTTTGCATAAGTTTACTTACCGCCATATAAGCATTTGTTCCAACATACGTCTTGGCTATAGAATTCACCAGCTATGAGACAAAACAGTCTGTTAGAACAATATAAAGATAATGTGGAAATAAAATGGGCAATTATTCCTCATTTAACCTACAATCATCATTCCTATAAATCAACTAAAAATTATGTAAAAGGGAACAAATTTATCTACAAAGGCATTAAAAATGATTAAATCTCTCTTTTCTTTTGAATGTGATTTCCAATTTAAACAAGCACAGCATTACAGTTTATAGCAGATAACCTTCAACAATTCACTTAGGCAGGATGCTTATTGTTTTAGTACCCCAAACCCGCCTGACATAAAAAGTCGATTTGAAGTCGAATCTGAGCACGCTCGATTTTTAGTCGGATGGCTCAAGATGGGAATGCAGCCTGGGTGTTACTAGATGGAAGCAAACGCTGAATGCGCTGGGCGGATAACAGACTTTGACAACTCATAATACAGTGCTGACCTTCGCTTTGGTCTCGTGTTTGGCTGGGAGCAGAGGTGGCTGCAATTCAAATCAACATCACAGCATGCTCACGGGTCACTATCGCCGGGGCTCTCGGGGGAGGCCCAAAATGGAAATTAATTAAAATTGGTACTGCACATTGTGCGGGCCCTCACCATTGTTGCTCCCAATATTAATTTTTATTGTGGGCCAGTCAGGCTCCCCAGGCACGGCTCCCACTCTGCCCTCCCTTTTGTCTGGTCAAAACGTTTTCCTATCAAAGCTGCATATCAATGAAGTTTGCTATTCGTAAGTAGTAATTACAATATCAGCAGTTTTTACTGTCATTAAACAATGAACAATCATATTCTGATGAAGGAACTTGCTCAGAGATTAAAAATGAATCACACGCTCCCAGCCGAGGAAGAGATGCGGAGTTTCTGTCTGGCAGTGAGGTGGTTTCTCAATCCAGAGAGTTGACTGAAGATAAAAAGGGACTGTAGAGAGAAAAAGGAGACCCACCTGGGTGCTGACTCCAAAGTCACACAGCTTGACCTGTCCTCGCGTGTTCACGAGCATGTTGGAGGGCTTCACATCTGAAAGGGACAGCAGAGCCCCATCACGCACACTGTATCCTCAGCAGCATGCGCGCACCAGGCCGTATTGCAGAAAGGATGTCAGGACTCAACCCGAAACTCCAACTACAGATGTAACGCAAAGCATTCTATCTGGGCAAAATGTAAGGTGGCAGCTCCTCCACTTTCAACCATTTCTGGTTTCTACAGAAGCAGGAGTTTATTTCAGGTGAAAGTCACATCAAATCTTGGTTTCCAACAGTAAATCCATCATCCTATCCCTAGTGTTTCAGGAAAAGTAGGTAGATAAGAAAATGTAATCTTGTTGCAAAGAATTTGCACAAAAAGGATGCACTTTTGCGCTGTCATGTAACTATCCAGCCTGCTCTCCCACTTGAGAAGGGTTAAGATCAGCAGGAGACCAGCAGGGGAAGAGCATCCACATTGTTGAACACAACAACAAGAAGATGAACAGTGTTGCCATCCCCTGTGTTTTATGTGACAAGTGCCACTCCAGATGATGCAGAGACAGACCTAAAGGGTGTGTGTATGTTTATGTGTATGTGTGTGTGTATGTGTGTGCGTGCGTGCGCACACACAAGCACCTGCACTTAGTTCGGTTTCACTTATCCTTCTCCTCCTGTACATCATTTCTGACTGCTGATACAGTTAACAAAAGAATTGACAGAGTTTTCACCAAAGCAGTCAGTTGGTAAATAATGACACAAAGGATTTCTGTGAAGCGTCCTCAGTGACAACAATAAGCCTTTCAGGAAACAGGGAGCCCACAGTCCCCCACCCTGCGGGATGAGAGCCCCACTTCCGAGGGTGCAGGGCTGCACCTGCCTCAGCACCTTGTCTTTCACAGCCAAAGTGGCCTAGAACAGACAGCTGGTTACATTCAGCACAGCAGTCACCTTCGCAACCCCCAAGCTGAATGAGAAGGTCCATGTCTTGGTGTAACGTTTTAAAAATGATCTGCAAATGATTTAATCTCCATCCTGCAAAAGGGAACCCAGCAAGGTCTCTTGACAAGTGTAGGCACTTAACCAAATATCAAGTTCAGACAGCATAACTGACAATTATTGAATCCTACTTACCACATGATAGTGATGCGCCAGGCACTTTCTCATACACTAAGTTCCTTTAGTGCTGCCTGCCTGACACTTCATTGTAAACTCCCTGAAGGCAGGGACTTTGTCTCTTTCATTGACAATATTTTCAGTCCTTGGAAGAGTGCCATGCATACTGTGGGTGCTTAATAAATGTTTGTTGAACGGAAAGGTGAAAACACGAATGGAAGGCATGAGCACACATATTATTTCATGTTAATTACTCGCTTGGGGATGTGGGTGACCTGTAGTATGCCCTTCGGACACCATACTCCAGATGCTCTCCGAACACAAGCTGGTGTGCCCAGGCAGGTGTGCATTCCTCTACCAGCTGGTCTCTTGGCCTCCAGTGCTCCCTGATTTCGGTGTACTTCTTACAACACCATCACATTAAGTCTTCCATATGCCACATTCACTACATCATTTCTCTCCTTCAGGAGGAAGTTAGATGTTCCCTGACATGTCCCCACCTGCCGGAACGTGAATTCCTCAGAAACAGGCTGTGCTTTCAAGTGGGCCCAGCAGTCAGCACCACATATCTATACGGCCACATAGAGACACTCAACAAACGCTTGCCAAACTGAAGGCAGTGTGAGGCTCTGATTCTTATCACAAGCCTTCTACGTTGACTGGCTTCCTCTTAGACATGCTATCCTTTCACATGCTGATGCCCTATGCTCCTCTTAAGCTATCAAGTCATTCGGAGACTGCTAACCACCAAACACTCAGAGCCCCCAGAAGGAGGGCTGTCTGGACTCACAGGTACACAAAGAACAGCACATTTTTACTTCTAGGCAGACACGTATTTGACTTAAGACAATCCACAGAGAGAGGAAGGATGCATTCTAAAAGACAAGGTGTCCTCCAGCTCTCCAACATCTGAACATGCACATGAGCTCACAATGCCCACACACTCCCCCCAGCCTGGCTTTCAGGGGATGACATGTATGAAGGCACCCTCAAACCAACCCCTGCATCCCAATGAGACCATCTTACTCGCTGTTTTATCTCCCTCACACCCACAGGTATTTTCTGACTACTTCAATCCTTCCCATCCTCCATCTCATGCATCCACCTCTTGCGGCCCTAACTCCTCAGGCCATCAATCACTACTTGAACTCCTGCTGTAGTATCTTCCGTCTGTACCTTCTATATGGGGTGGAACATATGACACTCGTATTTATTGAGACAGGGCGTCAGTATGTCACTCAGGCTAGATTCAAACTCTTGGGCTCAAATGACATCCTGCCTCAGCCTCCTGAGTAGCTGGAACTATAGGTGTGCACTACCATGTACAGCTAATTTCTTGATTTTTTTTTGTAGAGTTGAGGTCTTACTACATTGCTCAGGCTAGTCTTGAACTCCTAACCTCAAGTGATCACCACATCTCAGCCTCCCCAAGTGCTGAGATTGCAGGCATAGTTATGTACCATATTTGCTGTTATATGTGTCATCATCTATGTGTTTGCTCGCAGGGGAGGAACATACTTTATACATCTCTGTATGTAACCCTTCCAAGCCCAGCATCCTGTTCACCAGCTGATGGCTTTTTAAACAATATATTAAATTTGCTAATATAAACGTCCCCGTTCCCATTAATATCTCCAGACGTAGTCTGAACATAATAGTTCCCTTTAAACAAAGCCAATGGATTTGGGCTAGGATAAAAAAGAACTGGGTTTTAGTCTTTAAGCTGTATTTGAGCAAAATATAGCTGAAAGACAGTAGTTTCCAATGTCCAGCAAGTTAAACTATAAAATGAATTTCATGTTTCTGAGGAAACATCTTTGCCAGACCATTTGCGCTCGTGCCTACTACTGAGGTTAGTGCATGGTCTGCCAACGTTTATGCTTGATCCGCTACAACCTGTGTCCAACACGGCAACTAAAGCTATCCTTTTCAGTCCAAATGAGACCAGCCACTTCTTTGCCTAAAACCTCCATGGCTGCCCAACTCAGTGCAAAGTGTGCCAGCCTCCCGATGGTCTCCAAGGCTCCCCCCCACCCCCCCACCCCGTGACCTCCTCCCCTCGTTGCTCACCACCTCCTTGCAGACGCGCTCCTGCTGAGCCCTGTGCCCCAGAATGCCCTGCTCTGCATGCTGCTTCCTCACTGCTCTGAGGCTTCTGCTAGAACATTCCCTTCCCAAGGGCAGCCTTCCCCAACAACCAGGGAGAAACAGCAAGTCCAGAGATGCAGTCCAGAGGTTCCCTTCGCCTTCCCCTGCTCCAGTGTTCTAAACACTTGGCACCATCACGTGCTTTGCTTCTCCATATAAAGCTACTCACTCTCGGCTCTCCCCCTTGGCGAGAAGCTCCACACATGCACACGGGGTCTGTTTTGCTCACCACTGCATCTAGAATGGTGGCTGGTGCACACAGGAAACAGAATTTGTTGAGTAAATGGCGAGTGAATGACCTCTCTCTCAAGTAGACAGGCTAGTGTATGCACCCTGGAAAGCATCTGGCCTGGGAAGGAGCTCTGCTGTTTCCCGTAATACACTTCAGAATGAATACACTTCTAGAGGGCAGTCTTCACTCTGAGAAGAACCCACAGTCACTTGCAAGCACTCTTTGATGCACATTTACTGATGTCTTGCCATGTGCCAGTTAAGGTACAAGGTGCTGTGGAAACATGTCTCTGGCCCCCAGGAACATTAATGTAGTCCTTGACCAAAAACACTGCTAGTAAGATGTTAGGATAATACTGTTGCTCATACAGATTCTAAATGGGATTTTTCTTTCTCAACAATAGGGATGTTTCTTATAATAAAGACAATGACAGTTATACAAATAAACAGCTCCCAAACTTGGCTGTACATTTAACAAAGCTTTCTGTATTCCACCCAAATTTACTGAGTCATTTTTGTTTTTAAAAATCAATTTTATTGCAGCCATTCTGAATGTATAGTTTGATGAGCCTGACCAATGTATACATCCATGTAACTACACCACAATCACAATATGGAATATTTCCATCACCCTAAAAAGTGTCCCTTTATGGTCAATTCCACTCCAACCTCAGGTTTCTTGTAGCTACTGAATAAGTTTGTCATTATAGATTTGTTTTGCTGCTTCTCAGAAATCATGAACTCCACAATATGTTACTATTTTTGCTTTGAACAATCTGATGATTATTGCTAGGTGGCTTATCTCATTATGTTTAAAATAGTGACTTGCTCTTTTAAATAGTTTGAAATTTGTGCTTTTAACTTAAGTGTTTACATCATTTATAATTAGCATAATTACTGATATGGTTAGGTTCAAATCTACCATCTTACTATTTGCCCAGTCTGTTCCTCTTTTTCTGCCTTCTTTGGGGTTACTGGACTGTTTTTTAACATTTCACTAATCTCTACTATTGGCTTCTAAGTCAAAAGTTGGCAAACTTTTTCTGTAAAGAGCCATAAAGTAAACATCTCAGGCTTTGTGAGACATGTGCTTTTTGTTGTAACTACTCAAATTCTGCCGCTGTAGTGCAAAAGCACCCACAGGCCACATGGGAAGGAATGAGCATAGCTGCATTCCAATAACATGTGGCTTACAAAAACAGGCAGGGGTCCAAGTCTAGCCCATGGGCTGAAGCTTGTCAGCCTGTTTGAAGCTTTATTTTTTTATTTTTAGAATTTATAATATGCTGCTTTAACTTCTTACAGTCTACCTTCAGGTAATATTAGAGCATTTCACTTATAACGTATGAACTTTACAACAGCATATTTCCATTTTCTTCCACTCATCTTTTATATTGCTATGACATATCTTTCCTCTATATATATTATAAGCACCACAATACAATATCTTTACGTTTGCTTTAAATAACTATCTTTTAAAGAAACTTAAAAGTGAGAAAAACCTTTTCTATTCATTCACATTTACCATTTCTAGTACTATCTATTCCTTTGTGTGGATCTTACCATCCATTATTGTTTTCCTTCTTCCTAAATAACTTCCTTCAAAATTTCTTATGCTGATGATCTACTGGCAATAAATTCAGAAATGTCTGAAAAAGTCTTAAGTGGTTATTTTTAGAAAATGTATTCACTGGGCATAGAATTCTGGATTAACTTTTTTCATTCAACATTTTACATCTTTCTATCACCTTCTGGATTGCATAGCTGTGACAAGAAGTCTGTAGTCATTCTTATCTTTCTTCCTCTCTACTTAGTATGTTCTGGTTTCTCTTAATATTTTAAAGATTTTTTTTTTAGTTATTGGCTTCTAAAAATTTGATCTTGATATCTTTTGGTGTGGTCTTGTGTACATCCTGATTAGGGTTCATTGAGCTTGTTAGATCTGTGGATTTATAGGTTTCACCAAAGTTGGAAAGTTTTAGGCCATTATTTCTTCAAATTATTTTTTGTTCCTTTTTCTCCTTCCTCTCCTTCTGAGACTCCAGTCACGCATGCATCCTAAGCTTCTTTTTTTTTTTTTTTTTCAGTTGGAGTCTCATTCTGTCACCCAGGGTGGAGTGCAGTGGCACGCTCATGGCCACCCCAGCATCAACCTGCTGGGCTGAGGCGATCCTTCCGCCTCAGTCTTCCAAGAAGCTGAAACTACAGGTGTGTGCTACCTTGCCTGGCTAATTTTTTGATTTATTGTAAAGATGAGGTCTCGTCAAGTTGCCCAGAGTGTTCTCGAGCCTGTGAGTCCAGGCAATCCCCTCACTTTGGCCTCCCAAAGTGCTGGGATTACAGGCTTGAGCCACTGTGCCCGGCCCATCTTAGACTTCTTGATACTGTCTCAAAGGTCACTGAGAGTGTGCTCATTTAAAAAAATCTCCTTAGTGGAAAAGAGTAACTTTGTAGTAATTTTGGATAATTTCCATATCTCTAACTTCAAGATCACAATCATTTCTTCTGTAGTGTCTAATCCAATGACCTCCATCATGTGAAATTTTAAGATATTTTATTTTTCATCATTGAAAATAAATTTTCCACTTGGTTCTTTTTTGTCTTCCGTTTCTCACCCCATTATGCTCATGTTTTCTGGGAACTCCTTTAGCATATTTACAATTTTATAATAATGATTCTAAAGTCCCTGTCTGCTAAGTCCATTATCTCTGGTGTATGTGTGTGGAGGGGTGTCTGTTTCTACTTACTGATTTTTTCCTGGTTATGTTTATGAGCTTTCATCCATAATGAGAAGAAAAATTCTTTGTCTACTAATTTTTATTTGGATGCCAGATGTCGTGAGTCTTATGTTGTTAATAGTTGGATTTTGTTGTAATCCTTTTAAGAGTGTTAGACTTGATATTGGCAAGTTCTATCTGCCGAATACTGATAACTGAATCACTTTAAGACTGATTTTAGAGCTTCTATTTTTGGAGAGTCTACAGTAACCCCTACTCTAGGGCTAGTTCAGTCTCACTGCTAGAGCATGACCTTTCTAAAGTCTTTCTTGAATGCTCTAAAATATTTAATGAAGTCTCTCCATACTGGCTTGTTGGAATTAAAGAGTCCCAACCTTGAGCAAGCTTTGGGAATTGTGTGGCTTATAGCTCCCTAGACATTTTCTTTCCCAGACAGTAGCTAGTTGTCAAGCTTTTTCAGATTTCACTTTATGAATACAGAACTTGATATTAAGCTAGACTCAAGAAAACTGCTATACAATTTCTAGAGCTCTTTCCCTGCATAGTTTCTGCCTTTTGAGAATTTTGCTCTGTCAATTCTAGCCATTTTGGTCTCCCTGAAGTTCAAACTCTGTCTCTTCAGTTCAATAAGAACTTGAGCTCTGCCTGGGTTTCCAGGCAGAAAGCTAGGGTGACTGTTGGGCTCACTTCATATGTTTTCATTCTTTTAGGATCACTGTCTCACAGTGCTAGTTGTCTAATGTTTGAAGACAACTGTTTAACATATTTTGTCCAGTTCCTAATTATTTTTGGTGGAGGGCAAATTCATAGCAGTGACTTCTTTATAGGCAGAAGTAGAAGTATCACATTACTTTAAAATTGTTGTTTAGGTCTCTAACTCACTGTGTTGAACTAACATCATAAGCCATCTCAAATCCTTTCTTAAAATTAGATGATATATAAATTATATTAGGACTTTATTTAATTAGGCTAAGTCTGAATTCATGTGACAGAATTTGAAGCAAACAGAACCCCTTTCAATGCTGGGCTTAAGACAGCTCCCTTGATTTAAATTCTGTCTTGCATGAAATATTCCACCTTAGGGCAACTTGATGAGACCTCCTCTCTACAATAAATAAAAAAATTATCAGGGTGTGGAGGTGTGTGCCTATAGTTCCAGATACTTGGAAGGCTAAGATGGAAGGATCACCCACAGGTCGAGGCTGAGGTACCTGAGAGTGTGCCACTGCACTCCAGCCTGAGCAACGGATTGAGACTTAGACTAAAATAAATAAATAAATAAATAAATAAATAAATAAATAAATCCATCTTATATGAAGCATCAGCAATTCCAGTAACAATCCACTGAACTTAACTACAAATTTTCATTTAAAATATGCAAATTCTACAACTCTTTAGAATAGCTCCAGGAACACTGAAATGATTTCTTTTTTTTTTTTTGGTTTGTTTTCAACTTCATTCCAAGCCATAGACAATAGCACAACAGATTAGGCAGAAAAATTACTTTAAAGGAGGTAGTTATATTTATGCTTATTTTAATGCAATACCAAGTTATGGAAAACAAACAGCAATTGAAGGCATACAGCTTTTTATTCAGCTCACTTAAAAACAGCACAGCCTTTCTTCTGTAAGCAAAGCACAGAAAAGATGAGTCATTAAAGTGACTGATTATAAATGGCAATCATCAGGGCAGATGTAAGTCATTTTGGTTTAATCAGGCCATTAATTATTAGGGTATATCAATTAGTTTTATTGAAGGCAAGGGAGCTGAAATGAATAGTAGGGCATTGATTTTAACTGAGACATTTTCTCAAAGAAAATACAAATGAGGTGTGTAGAAGCTTGGAGTTATGGATCCTTTTCATACCACTAAAAAGAAATAAGCTTCTACTGCAACACATAAGCTTTTAGTGAAAAACCAAATCAACTTTCATCTCCATTTGCATTAATATGAAATATCATGTTCAGGGGTTTCCTAATTTGAGGTTTAGTTTAAATAAATTTTGGCTAAGAGGTTAATATTGTGTGGGAGTCAGTGACATAAAGGTACAAAGTGACCCATTTTAAATATCAGATATTCCCTTTCTTCTTTCATGTTAGAAAACATTTAGTCATTTTAAGCAGATAAGCTTATATAGGTATCAAAATAAATTCCTGTTGGTCAGATTCTCTTAAGTAGTAGAGTGATGCCATGGAAAGTGTCCTCTGGACTTAATTCAAGATTCTAGTCAGCCTCTGCACGTTGACTGTGAGACTGGACAAACACTTAAACAACTATGTGCGTGTGCGTGTGCAGGTGTACTCACATGATCAGTGCTAAGCACGCAATCTCACTTAATTCTTGTAACTCACTGAAACTTTACCAGTGGGAAGATCAGACACCACCCCAATCTTGTACATCATATCTGTATATGATATCTGAATATCTGATCATATCTTAATATCATATCTGATTGATCTTTCTACTTTGACAAGGCTGCTACAATTAAGTGAGATGGTGTGCGTAGCACAGTGGGCACAGAGCCAGCACTCAATGAACTGTTGAATGAATCAAATGAATAGGAAAAATATCTTGTAAACTTGAATGCACTAAACATACTACAAGCTATTGCTTTGTAGAATTGGTAATGGCAATGACTTCCACTTCAGAAAATCAGGACACGGATTGTCTAATATACTGGGCCAGACTCAAGAGCTAAGTGAGGTCAACTTCCATCAAGCCAGAGCCACCTGAGGGCAGACTTCCTCCAGAATGGCACATGCTATTCAGCTGGGATCCCAGAAGAGTTCACACTGTCCGATCGTGTCTCCTGTCACAACATTTCCCCACTCCTTCAGTGAGATCTTACGGTAAGCTGGGTTTTTTAACAATGATGGCATAAATCTTTGAGGTATATCAGTGACAGCCCAAGTAGAGAAAAGGTGGTTATGATGCAGTCCTGTCCAATAACCTGAAGTGCTTAGAAGATTATTAGAAAAATATTAGAGAGTGAGAAGAATGGAAGAGCTTACAAACAGGGTCTTGTGACATGCTGAGGGTAACAGGGGGCTTTCTATAGGAGCCTGTAACTAAATAAAAAGCAGCCCCAAAGTATCTTCAAAAATTAAATGTAAACATACAACCTTTGTGGTCACTATATGGCAACTTTTCTATTCTATCTTTAACAAAGTACAACATACTGGTTAATTACACTGATCATATACTATATACCAATGGCAAAATGGTTATTTTTTTCTCAAAACTGATATGTACTGGATGGCCTGATTACAAATATTTAAAGAAAGACACTACTTTTGCTCCTAGGTATTAATTAAGAGAAATGAAAATACAGAACCACAACAACTTGTATATGAATAGCAGCATTATTTACAATAGCCCCAAATGGGATATAATTCTAAATGTACCTCTACTAGTAACAATAAGCAGGCAAAATGTGGCATATCCATACAATGGAATACTATTCAGTTAAAAACAAAGGAATGGGCTGCAGACACATGCCACAACACACACGAATCTCAAAAACATGATGCTAAGAAGTCAGGCACAAAGGTTTCATACTATAGATTCTGCTGATATAAGATGTCCAGCAAAGGTAATCCATAGAACCAGGAGATGAATCCATAGTTCCCTGGGGCTGAGGACAGGAGCAGGTGCTGACTGCAAATGAGCATGAGGGCACTTTTTTGGGGTGACGGAAATGTTCTAAAACTGGATTATGGTGATGGTCGCACAGCTCATAAACTTACTGAAAATCACTGAATCATACACTTAAAATAGACAATTTTTATATGTTACATATCAATAAGGCTGTTTAAAAAAATCAGCCTCAAAACACAATCTGACTTATCATTACCATTACTAATGAAGTAATAACAAATAAGTAGGAAATTCATAGTTTTGCAGGTGGCCTGTGGTCACTGTAGTCACTCTCTTACTCTATAACAAAGTGTAAAAGACCAGTTAATTACATGTAATCTACTGCATATCAGTACTAAATGGTTATTTCCTCTCAAAAGTGATGTGCACTGGGAGGTCTAATAAACCGTAATTGCAAATATTAAAATATCACTTTTGTGTACTAGAGATTCTTGCCCAAAATGACTAAGGTTGTGCTTACAAAATGCAAACACACCTGGTTCTAACATGAAGAGTGGGTCAACCAACTATAGTTGCCTCAGTAAGCTCCAGCAACTGCTCTGATTTTCAGGCTGGACGGACTGATATTTTTTTCCACTGAATTGACCAAATTGACTGTGGAAATTGGTATCATGTTGAGGCAACCAAGGTTGCCACCCATAACTGGTTCACGCAGGAGACTGTATCTGTGCACATTCAGCATCAGTCAGCCATGAGACAATCCACAGAACAGCACAGAGCTGGAGGTTGCCAGAGTCTGGCATGCTGTGTTTTCTACAGGCTCACAAAAGGACCAGCCCCACCCCAGCACAATAGGGGGCCAGGGTGGGAGGATCTGGCTGATCAAAACAGATAAATAAACACTCTTTCACAAACTACAGTTGAAGTTACCCAATGTTCTCTGTACAGGGACCCAAATGGCAATTTCCTGGTAAGATTCATTTTAGAGAAAACTGACTTTGAATAAGCTACATGTTTTCCCTCATCAGAAAAAAGAAAGCCAGACAAATGGAGGGCTCCTTCACTGTGATCTGTTCCTATCAGGTGCTGTGGCGTCTCCTACTTCTGCTTCCTTCTGGGTTCTGTTTTGTTTTATAATGAAAATACACGTATTAGCTCTGAGCCTTACGTGTAGCCTCGCTGAGTGCTCTTAGGAACAGGCATGGTGCAATCCTAATGGAAGCAGTTTAAAATGCAGCCCGTGGTTGTGGTGGGATGACAGTGGAAGCAGAAGTAATCCTCTGCCCTCCGCAAAGCGGCTGTGCTGTCTGATAGAAGGCCAGAAGGCTCTGGGTTCCCCAGGAGCCAGAGAGCATCAGCAGGCTCCTTCTGTGACTGCTCCCGCATTGTGTCGGGACGCTGCTGTCATCATATCCAAGGGTCTTATGAAAAGACAAAAGTCATACATCCATCTAGTTACTTCTTGGGGATTGTATTCTAATGAATGAGAATAGCAGGCATCATCGAATACAGACTATGCTGACACTCTGCACTACAAATTCATCAGAGGACAACAAGAACACACTTAAGAAAAAGTCACAATGAAATATAAAAGTTATTCTAACCACCTGATCCCATAGTGAAGGGCAGGTCATTCAGATATTCTTGCAAAACCCTTAAATCAAACCAAGTGGCATGATTAGCTACCCTCAATGGCCATCACTGCCTGGAGTGTCACAATTCAGTTCAGACGCACACACAGCAGCATAAACGGCCTTGCTTCTCCACACCCAGCCAAAGCAGGAGACTCAGGCATGTCAAGGCTAATACCAAGGGCAAAAAGGCCTGGGCTTCTCAGTTTCCCCGTCCCTTAATTCTTTCACAGTAAGTCAGAGAGACTCTTTTCTAGGACTCCCTTTCTTGGTTTCGATCTGCAGCATGCACATACTCGGGTTGGTGTCAGGAAAAGCCAGGTGTGGAGAAATGAGCTCCTGCATAGTCTGCTTCCCCAAGTCTAGGATGCCACAGACTGGGAAGACTCCTATGGATCAGCACAGCTTTTTGGTGAAAAGAGAAGAAAACAAAGGAATACCGCATTAAATACATAAGTCAACTGAAAGATGACAGACTCCACTTAAAGCAGTGTGTCCAGAAAACCAGTTCTAGTACACTGCATTAAAGAAATAAAAATCATGGCAGATAACAGGTATTTGGCACTTGTTGTATGCCAGGAACTGGGCTAAGTGCATCATTATTACGTGCATTACCTCATTTAGTTTTAATTGTAACCCTTGAGTTAAGTACTATTATCCCCATTTTATACATGAGGAAATTGAGGCTCAAATTAATAAAATCACTTGCCCAAGGCCACAAAACTAAAGGCCTCAACCGTAACTCTTACGTTTTTATGAACTGCATTACATTTATGAGCCAAGTTCTCATGTGACCTAATGGGTTGGATTATCCCAGCTCTGGCAATGAAGAGTCGGGTGATCTCTGGAGATTCACAAGGAAACTGGTCCCATCGTTTTACTGTAGTTTTTCCCATTCTTCACAGGTTATGTTTCCCAGAAAAGGAGATACAAGAGAAAAGTCTGAAGAAGGTTCTAACTATTCCCTCTTGCTTACCCTCTCACTTCTTGAGAAGCAAATGTTTGATATAATAATAGCTGTTATATGCCAGACACAGTGCTACGGCCTCGAATAAGTTAAGGAATGGATCCACGGTCATGCAGCTGAGATGCATTAAGAGGCAGAACAGGAACTTAAACACAGGTCTGACCCTGTACAACAGCTTTTGCATCAGGTCACCGACCCCTCACTGCCTTTTCTGTGACTGGGCAAGTTATTTAGCTTCCTTGAGCCCTGATTTCCTCATCTAAAAATAGAAATAAAATGATACCTTCCTTACATGGTTATCATGTATATTAAACATAATTATACCTATAGAAGATATGTAATAGCACAGCAGCACACAGAGGGTGCTCAATGAATGATACTCGTTTTTTGTTTTTGTTTTTTTTTGAGTTGGAGTCTCACTTCGTCACCCAGGCTAGAGTGCAGTGGCATGCTCACAGCCACCCCAGTGTCGACCTGCTGGGCTCTGATGATCCTTCTGCCTCAGCCTTCCAAGTAGCCGGAACTACAGGCGCACGCTACCATGCCTGACTAATTTTTCATTTTTTGTAGAGATGAGGTCTTGCCAAGCTGCCTGGACTTGTCTCGAACCCATGGGCTCAGGCAACCCACTCGCCTTGGCCTCCCAAAGTGCTGGGATTACAGACTAGTCACTGAGCCTGGCCTTGAATGATACTATTAATACAATAATTAATATTGCTGTCATTATGACTGCACCCAATCCAGAAGGATCTCAATCCTCCACCAGCAGAAGACTGCATCTGCTCTCTGTGGTACAGAAACAGGTAGATGGGGGAGAACTTCCAGCCACTAAAGCTGATTGTCCATTCTCTTGGCAGGATGTCTTGAGAATCAGTCTCTTACCTTAATACCAGAAAGGGGAACAAAGGATGACTTCCAATTAAGCCATATCACACAAAGTTCCAGGAGAAAAACATCACTCCCAGGAAATTGTGATGCAATTTATTCATCCAACAAATATGCACTGGCATACACTCAGTGCCATAAAATCCCTATGGCCTCCACCATTCCGCAAGAGAAATGACCCTACCATCCAACACACACGTGCTCTCCCTGTCCCTTGGATGAGCTTCTAAACTTCAGGTTTAGAGATAAAGCTCTGATCAGAGCTATCTGTGGGGCTTGGGAAATAAGACATTCACCTGCACGCTGAGTGCATCTTGCTGGACAGAAGCTCACCATAATAAACACATAAAGACCTGTCCCTCTGTCCCCCATCCCCTCATTACCCCCTGGCAGTCACTAATTTGCTCTCCATTTCTATAATTCTGTCATCTCCAGAATGTTAAAAATACGGAATCACACAGTATGTAACCTTGGTGGTTGGCTTTTTCACTTAGCGTCATTGTCTGGAGATCCATCCGGGCTGCGTGTATTACAGAATGATCATATAATCTACTTTAAATCTCAATCCCCTCAAGGCAGAAAGATTTCAGGGGAGGAGGTTGGGGGACTAACTACCCTCTCAAATTTGCACTTATTACCTATGACAAATGACCTCTTTTCTTCTCAGTCCACTAAGGCTTCCTTCCCTTGAGTTACTCACCCTCTTAGTGATCTCAAAATGGGAGAGGGCAATTTCCCCTGAGTTACTCACCCTCTTAGTGATCTCCTAAAAGGAATGACTCTGCCTATGGTCAGATCCTTTCACAGATGCACGGGTAAAGGGAGGCTAGGTCCAGGACAACCCTCTTTGATTAAGGAGACCACCTGAATACAGGCAGCTGCAGAAAGATCACATCTTTTGTTTTACATCAAGCTTTTGAGATTAACTATAAATTTGCATGCATTGTAAGAAATACTAAAGACATCTTGTCTTCCCAGCTTCCACTAATGATGACATCTTCCAGAACCAGAGTGCGCTATCATGGAGTACTGATACCGACAGCCAAGACGGAGAGCATTTTCACCATGAGGACCCCACTGCCTGTCCTCTATAGTCATTCCCTCTGTCCCCCATCCCCTCGTTACCCCCTGGCAGTCACTAATCTGCTCTCCACTTCTATAATTCTGTCATCTCCAGAATGTTACATAAACGGAATCACACAGTATGTAACCTTGGTGGTTGGCTTTTTCACTCAGCGTCATTGTCTGGACACCCACCCGGGCTGTGTGTATCAACACTTCGTTCCTTTCCACTGATGAGTAGTAGTCCTCGGGATGAATGCCCCACACCTGTCTAACCATTCCCAGGTTTTGGCTATTATAAATAGAGCCGCTATGAACATTTGTGTATAGGATTCTGTGTGAATAGAAGTCTTGCCCAAGAGTGCAATTGGCAGCGCAATTGGGTCATATGATAGTTGCATATTTAGTTGTTTTTTAAAAAATGTCACCCATGGGCAGTATCATTTTACATTCGTACCAGCAATGTATTAGTGATCTACTTTCTCTCCATCCTCATCAGCATTTGGTGTTGTTACTAGTTTTCACTTTAGCCGTTAGGAGGGGTGTTGTAGTGCTATCTCATGGTGGTTGAATTTGCATTTCCCTAAAGGCTAATGATGCTGAACATCTTTTTCATGTGCATTATTTGCCATCTGTATATCCTCTTCAGTGGGATGTCTCTTCATGTCTTTTGCCCATTTTCTAATTGGATTGTTTGTTTTTTTACTGTTGAGTTTTGAGAGTTCTTCATATATTCTAGGCACACATTCTTTTAAAAGAACACTTTAAGTAACAATATGTAGGGTTTCTTGTCTTCTGAAAATCATTACCATACTACAAATACAGACATGCCTAGTGATTACCCAAGGCAATGAGAATGAATGACCAACGTGAGGAAGGAGCCTTAATTTCTGAAGATGTTCATTTGTGTGGAGAGTCAGAGCTGGAGGAAAAGCGCCAACCCAGTCATTAAACTGGTTTGTTTACCTCAGTTAGTAGGCTGAATCTTTTTTTCTTTTAAACACAAATGTTTGTGAGTTATGACCTACTGTAGCATTGGCATGTGATTAACAGTCACATTCAAAGGACAGTAATATTTAAGTGATCTTTAAACAGGAGCCAAGGTGTAACTGCTCCCAGCACCAGCACTTGGACAACGTGAATGCTCCTTGTAGACCCATGTGACTCAGGAACCCAGAGCTCCAGGAAGGACGCTTACATATCTGTCCCTCATCCTTGCACACTGCAACAAAAACCTCCTGGGAATGACTACTTTTAAGTTGACATGGATCACTCAAACTTTAACCAGGACTAAAACAGCTTGGTCCTCCAGGAAGCAAAAAAATATGGTTTAGATTGTTTCAAAACTTAGTATAACCTACAGTTAAGCACAAACTATGTAGATTTGTGCAAAAGAAATTGATATGAAAGTTTTATGCAAATTATATTTCTTCATAAATTCCTAAAAATGAATCAGGTTAGTTTTCTATTGATAGCAATGTGTCCCAATAATCCTTTCATTTAAGAATCTTATCCAGAAAATATTCATTTTCTAATTTATTTTTGTTGCAAATCCCAACTTTTACACACACTAAGGTAGTCTTTTAACATTACCACCTTGACATAAAATTTTATTTCCTAAGGAACTCTAAGGTTTTACTTCTACCAAATTACTTCTCTCACTTAATAAGCATATAAAGGCCAGGTGTAGTGGCTCATGCCTGTAATCCCAGTGCTCTGGGAGGCTGAGATAGGAGGGTCACTTGAGGCCAGGAGTTTGAGTCTAGCCTGGGCAACATAGTGAGACCTTGTCTCTACAAAAAGATTTTAAAAAATTCAACCAAGCATGGTGGCACCTGTAGTCCCAGCTACCCGGGAAGCTGAGGCAAGAGGATTGATTGAGCCCAGGCATTTGAGGCTGCTATGAGCTGTGATCATGCCACTGCACTCTAGCCTGAACAACAGAGTGAGATTCTGTCTCTAAAATAAATACATACACAGATAAACAAATGTAACAAAATTATCTTGGAATATAAATATTCTTTTTTTTTGGAGTGGGAGTCTCACTCTGTCATCCAGGCTGGAGTGCAGCAGCACACTCACGACCACCGCAGCCTCAACCTGCTGAGCTCAGGTGATCTTTCCGCCTCAGCCTTCCAAGTAGCTGGAACCACAGGCATGTGCTACCATGCCCGGCTCATTTTTTGATTTACTGTAGAGACGAGGTGTCGCCAAGTTGCCTACACTGGTCTCGAACCCCTGAGTTCAGGCAATCCTCTTGCCTCGGCCTCCCAAAGTACTGGGATTACAGGCTTGAGCCACGGCGTCCAGTGATAAATAATCTTATAACACTATTTAATCTTAACATTTATACTGTTTTTATTTAAAATATAATAACATGTGTATGTATGTTAACATGTATAATAACATGTATTACCTGTCTATATATATGGCATTACCTGTCTATACTCCTTTGAACTATCAACCTCACACCCTCCAATTTTCTTTCAAATTCCTTCCTTAAAAAGGATGACCAGGTGTGGTGGTTCACTCCTGTAATCCCAGCACTTTGGAAGGCTGAGGCTGGAGGATTGCTTGATGCCAGGAATTCGAGACCAGGCTAGGTAACATAGCAAAACCTAATCTCTACAAAAAATAAAAAATAAAAAAATTAGCCGAGTGTGGTGTGCACTCCTGTAGTCTCAGCTACTCAGGAGGCTAAGGTGAGAGGATCGCTTGTGCCCAGGAGGTTGAGGCTGCAGTGAACCATAATCACATGCCATTGCACTCTAGCCTGGATGACAGAGCAAGACTCATACTCAAAAAAAAAAAAAAGAAATGTCTTTACACAGGACAGCTGTGTGCATTTTTTGGCAGCTTCCTGTGGATCTACAATTATTTCAAAATAAAAAGATTTTTTTTCCTTATCAGTAATTATTAAAAAAATTTAAAAAAAATTTTTTTATTTTAAAGATGTGGGGTACAATTCAGGGTGAGGTATACAAATGTTCATTATGCTGGTACCCTTGTTGATGACAGTTCTTAGTAAGATTCTTGGGGAGAATGGTCTACCTAGGGAGAAAAATCTCCGCACAGCATCCAGAAGCTCCACACTGTGGGCCAAGACAGCAGCAACTTCCCGCGCCTCCTTCCCACCTGCCCTCCACTTTCTCTTCCTTCCTTTCTCTCTCTGGCATTCTAGATTTCCTTTAAATCACAGGGGTTCTTTGGTTGGCTGGTTGGCCTTTAAGTAACTGAGCTACCAGATCAAACCCAAGTAGGACTTGTCGGGAGCTAGGGAGTACAGTGATAATGGCAGCATCACCAAAAGGAATAGCTCGTCTTTCTGGCAGGGGTTCTTTGAAATTAGAGTGTCTCCACACTGTAAAGGTGTGAAGGAAGGTCTTCTCTCTCTCCCTCTTTTTAAAGTCTGGCTTACTGAGGCGTAATTTACATGCAGTAAAGGTTCATCACACTTTTCAGGTGTACAGGTCTTTCTAAAATCATGTACAGTCATGTAGCCAAAATCAAGAACAGAGCATTTCCCAAACCACAGAAAGCTCCCTTGCACCTCTACTGTCAGCCCTTCCACCACCCTTTGGTAACCACTGATGCCTTTTCCACCCTTTAGGACACATATTGCCTCTTCCACATATGCACGTATGTATTTTGCTTTTTCCAGAATTGTTATACGGTGAAATCACATGGTAGGTAGTGCTTTGTGTCTACTTCCTTCACTTAGCATGACACTTCTGATATTCATCCATGTCACTGCATGTACCAGTTGTTCTTTTTTATTGCTGAGTAATATTCCATTGTATGGGATGTATTACACTTTGTTTACACATTCACTAGTGAAAAGATATCTGAATTGTTTCAGCTTGGAGCTATTATGAATAAAGCCACTATAAACAGTTGCCTACAAATTTTGTGTGGACATATGTTTTATTTCTCTTGGGCAAACATCTAGATGTGGGGCTGCTGGATCACATTACGGAAAACTGCCAAACTAGTTTTCAAAGCAGCTGTACCATTTTACATTCCCATCCAAAGTATGAGAGTTCCAGTTGCTTTGTGTTCTGCCAGCACTTGATATTATAAGGTTTTTGTTCCTTAGTGTAGTTTCCTCTTTTAGGAGAAAAAAAAAGTATCAGGAAACATTTTTAACATACTGAAGTGATGAAAATTTAAGCAAACTTGATTCCTTTTTTTCTCTTAAAACTATACACCATCCAACAGGAAATGTGACTCTACATTGAAAACATACCCAGAACCACAGCCCTTCTCCCCATCTTCCTGACTATCTTCCTGGGTAGGCCTCTGTAGCTTAAGTATTTTCCTAATAGCAGATTCTACTCACAGCCCCTACACTCGGATGCAGATACACTGGTCCCTTGCCATTCCATGAACACTCCCATTCTGTGGCTTCTGCTATAACCATTCCCCTATATGTTTACTTAACTAGCTCCTCTGCCCGTCCAAGCCTTCACTCCAAACCCCTCTTCTCTACAAGGTCTACCTGATTAAAACTGCAACCTACCCTTTGCTGCCCCTCAGCGCAGTCTACCTTTTCTTTTCTCCATATCATTAACCACCCTCTCGTACACGTTGTATTTACTTATTAATCGTGTTTACTGTTATGAATTGTTTCCCAATCCCCCCCACCACTGCTAGAATATAAGTTTTGTGAGTGTGGAAATCTTTTTAAAAAAAAATATACTGAGGTATTCTAAGTACTTAGAACAGTGCCTGGAAAATGGTAGGTATAAAATACATAGTTGCTGAATGAACAAATGAACACTGGCTTTGGCATCTAAGTTAGTAGTGATTGGAAGGTCACTGTGAGGCCAGATTTATAAAACAAAGCCAGGAGTAGAAAATAAAATGCATAACATGTATGCTAAAACTACAAGACCTAGTTTCTCTAAACACAAATATATTTGGGCAGCTTTTGCTTCCAGAATTTCTGCTAAAATATATTTTTTAAAAGGCCCTCCTATTGGAGAAAGTAAACGAAGTCTATATATACAAAAAAGTCCCAGGACACCAACTGCACAGGTTGTTTTCTTTCTATAAACTTTTGCATTTGTGTAAGATTGCCTGAGTCTGATTACTAATTTTATGTTCTTAATCTAAGTTCTATTCTCATTACCCTTCCATTTCTGTTTTTTATCCTCAGGGAAAGAGAGAACAGGTACTACCAGGGCATTCTCACATCTTCCAAACAAATGGCATAGGTGTTAATCTTGCATTTACGTTTGATGTGGGTAATGACGGCTTTGGCTGCAGCTGTGGGTCTATTAATATGCAGGGCTCTCACCTCATTAGTGGCGATGTGTGTTTTGAAGTTAAGCTGCAATGTTTGCTGTAATATCGGATCTGGCCTGACAGATTTTCTCACTGTTCATTTTCTTTGTTTTTACCCACAGTCAGCACATGCTATGTTTACAGGGCTCTTACATATGCCTTTAATAAAGACAACTTTTCCATAGTAGTTAATCTTGGTGGGTATTTCAAACATTTTTTATAATTGCATCCTTATGTGGATATCATCACATGTTTGGTTTATCTTAGAGAAAACATTTTCATCATTTTTGACTCAGAATATAAAGTATAATAAACTCCCTGGTTTGATTTGGGAGTGAGGTGCTCTTATTAACTGGATGAAGTGATTAGTTCAAAGTCATAATAAAACCATATTGCATTATTAGCACTTGATAGTTTACAAAGGCCCTGCATATACATCATCTCAGCCAAATCGTATAAAGAGCAAATAAACAATAGTAGCACAGGATTGCATTTAATGTTCAATGATCCTTTATGAATAGCAACTGCTGCCCGTCAATTTCCAAAACAATTTCCAGGTGACAAAGTACCCCACCAAAGAAACTAATTCTGGCCACACTGACTAGCCTGATGAGATGGGTGGCCTGTCTGTGTGCACTACTCAGATGTCCTTCCACTCCACAGTTCTCACGGGATACACTCTATGGGAAAGACTGTAGACATTCAACAGTTGCTGTGGGAGCCACTAGCCATGTGTAATCAGTTCTGGAATATATTATTTAGATACATCTTTACCATAGCCAAAGATCTGGGACCACTGTGTTTCAAAGAAGCCTCTCAGATGTGAAAAGAGCTTGCTCTCTTTCCTCATAGGTAACGGAGCATACTCTACTTCTCCATCTTTTGTGTGCGCATTAAGTACAAAGCAATTTCTTGTTTTTTTCTAGCCTGGTTTTAGGGGCAGCATCAGAAATGATGATCAGAGAACATAGGTGCTTAGACCAAGACAAAGGGGGAAGAGCGCAGACCCCTCATTAGCATCTCCCTGCCACCGTCAATGTCAGGCTCCCCCACCCCCACAGAAGGATCCCTTTCTTTGATTTGACAAGGTGACACATATTCAGCTAGAATTCCCATCATCATTCACTTAGAGAAAGGAAAATGAGTACATGTGCTTTTAAGAAGGTACAGCAATGAGCTTATACAGCAAAAGTGCATAAACAAGTATATTACCTATTTAATTGCCTTAGCTGAACTTAAAAGCTCTGATCTTTAATTGCCTGATTGAACTGATCTAAAAAGCTACAATTTTTTAATCAAGGAGAAAATTAAATAGCTTTTTGGTAAATAAAAAGGCATCTTTAATCTTATTTTTATGGAATCTAAGTTATTAAATATGGACAAAACCTCTAAAATATTAAGTTAACAACTACTCAATCTAGGGTAAATTTCTCATTACAGAGCTATACAAAGTCTTCAGGGACACCTGGCTTCCTCGACTCTTCAATAAAAACACATGCTTTTAAATCCAGACAGTAAAAGTTTCCACAGATAGGCAAGACACAAGCTAAACACATGAACCTCTTTAGTGAGACATCTATTACTCTAGCTGAGCACCCACAGCTCCCAGGGAAGGGCTGTTCAGCTGCTCTGCCTCCACTTGGAAGGACGTGGATGCTCAGGCACACGCTGAAACCCGAGGGGACTGCTGGATGTGACTGTGGTCCCATACAGTCCCTCCCAGACCCCTGCTTCCCACGGGGCATTACAGGGCGGGTTAGTCTCTGTAGGAATGGGGCTGGTCAGCATGGGCCATGCAGAGCACAGGTGCAGGACTCCCTTTGGAAGCCTGGATGCCTTGATCAGTCAAGCCACTGCAGCCATGCATGCACTGACCCATGAGAACTTCCTCAGTCTCAGATGCAGCCAGAGCTGTCAAGGACTCCCAGCCTCCGGGAGGAGGCCATGAAGAGGCTGTATAGGGAGTCTTGCACTAGACTTTACTTTTAGATCCTGACAAACCCGTTTGAAACATGTCCAACAAGATCCCATTTCAAATGAAAAAATGCCATTATTTGTCCCAAACACAGAGCAAAACTGAAACCAAGTAACTATATAGGAATACGAAAGGCAGACCAACTTATTAGCATGAGTTCTAATTTTAAAAAGGAAAAATAAAGATGACTGCAGAATAGCTAAAACTCATTTCCCTACCCACTCTAGCTCCCTGTGCCACTAAGATTCCTCACAGACAGTTATGGCTAGAGAGAGATTTCATTATAAGCCATGATTATCCCAAATGCCCAGAGTTCAGGATGATCCTTAGACTCACTTTTATAGCAACACTTGAATTTCCATGGTTCTGTCCTTTTAAAAGCTCTTCCTATAGTTCCTTTGCCAAATGGAGAGCAGATGTCCATAAAAATTCAATAAAATGATGGGACTGACCATTGGGTGAATTCGTATTCAAATGGCTATAACTGCTTTCTGGATTGGTGGGTGTATAAATTGCCCATGTTAAAGACCACTCTCTCAGTCTTGGTGGGGAAACGCATTCCATTCTCCTGCCCACCAAATGAGTTCACGTGCTTATTTATGCCCAGAGACAGTGATGCTAACATGACTCAGCTCACTCTCTCTTCATCTGCATTTTGCACCAACTAGACTCTGGACAGAGTGAATTGGTTTAAATAAAATTTTGGTTTATGATTTCATTTAATCAGCATAAATACTTTCAAAAACTGAATATTTTACTTGTCAAAATCTAGATGCCCTCTTTAAAAGAGGAAGGAGGATTTAAGAAGAAATTTGGAATCACTAGGATATTAAAACACCACAAAAGAAAACAACCCTTAGGGACAGATATGACAGTTCTGTTTCAGACATCTGGTGTTGCCTACCTCTCATAGCTTATACCTTTTTAAAAAAAATTTCCTTTAATCACATCTAACATGTTGACTGCTATATCCCCTGAAGTGCACACAGCCAAGATGAGCAGACATGTAAAACTGAACAGAACTGCCAGCAACATCAGTACTGAAGCTGCTTGTGTATGCTCTTTCTTACTTAATTTGCTCCAAATTTGCGCGCGCTCTCTCTCTCTCTCTCTCAGATAGGAAAATATAGTTTATTTAGAAAGTACATTAGAAAGAGAGTGGAGATCCATCTCCCCCAAGGAAGGGAGGGAGCCAAAGCTTAGGAAACATGGCCAGTGCTCAAGGAGTTATGTGGCCACACCACAGTTTAGCAAAGCAATGGCCGACAATCTCTTAAGGAACAGTGTATGTTGACATCTGAAATGTTAACAGAAGACAGGATGCGATAGTACAGAAAGTGAAGGTTTTGCAGTAACAAAAGTTAAGTAGGACAAATGAGATCCTGCCATTTTCAAACACTATAAAGTATCTTTTCACATGTTTGATAAATGTGATTCACAAAAATGTAATACCAAGATTATAATCTAAATGAGAACAGACAAGGTAGAAAATAAGAAAAGTGACATTTATAAAGCAGTTGTCTTTTTGACTACCAAATATATCAGCTAGCTTAAATGTCAGATCATTTATTCACTTTAAAAATCAAGGTATCTAAAGAGCTCCACCCCAAATTAAGTCCAAGCTTATAAACCCAGCACATACCTCTGTGTAAGATCTTTAAGCTCCATAAATAGGTAAGGCCTTTAACAACCTAAATTTAGGAAAGAGAAAACAGTACAATCAAGGTTTTATAGGGAACTTTTAACATTTAACATATCAACCATAATTCTTCCATTAAAATGTTGTTAACCCATAAGCATCTCTTGGACATCTCCTGTGTCTGTACCAGGCTCTGTGAAGACACCAAATGAGGTAGGAGGACTGCTTAAACCCAGGAGCTCAAGACCAGCCTGGGCAACATGGTGTGGTGGCATGTGGTTATAGTCCCAGCTACTTGGGAGGCTGAAGTGCAAGGATTGCCTGGGCCCAGCAGATTGAGGCTGCAGTGGCCATGAGCATGCCACCACACTCCAGCCTGGGCAACAGTGTGAGTCTTAAAATAAAAAAAAAAAAAAAAAAAAAAAGAAAAAGAAAACACACACACACACACACACACACACACACGCAGAATGTCCTTGTTCTTTGGAGGTAAAAAAATAGATGCAAAGTATTTTGGGGTAAAGACCATGATATCTTTAACTTACTCTCAAATGTTTCAGGAAGAGTATGTATGCAGACTTTTTAACCCAATGTGGTAAATGAGTACTGGGGAATGTGGGTGAAGCATCTGTGGAAATTCTTTGTAATATTCCCACAACTTTTCTGTAAGTTTAAAATAATTTGGAAAAAAGTTTCCAAAAAATTTAAAGCATATTGAGGTAGGAAAGAACAAGGCATATCGAGGTGACCCACATTGCCAGACTGGCTGGGGCAGAGCACACATGGGAACTGTCACGACTGGCACCGAAAGGGGGGCCAGGGGAACCAAGCAAGAAAACACACACGTCTGAGTTAGGGTTGGATTCTTCACTTTAATAGCCTGATTGGGGAATAATTAGTCATATGAGATATTGGAAAAAAGATTTTCCCAAGTCCCTCAGTATAAGGGCTACCTTCTATGCTGAAAATATTATAGCAGCTGCCATTAAACACTTTAAAAATCTTTATAAACTGTTGTAAAAGGAGATGTACATGTTTCATTGACAACCACTGACCCTGCATGCACATGAGTGTGAATTTACCAGTTTCAAGGCTGACTATTCATGATGAAAAGCAGCTGAGTGGCTTACATAACTTGAACATGATAAGAAGAGGGTTGGGGCTGAATATGCAAGGATTTTAGTTGCTCAAGACTAAGAACAACAGTAAAATAAGTGCGATGGGAAAAAAACAACTTCCCAATACCAAAGAACTAGATGACAAAGTCTACATCAATGAATGCTGAGCAGAGGTTAACATATTTTAATTGTTCACACAGAGCAGAATGTACTCCTGAAAGGTTTGCTAACATGATATGATCAATTCCATTACATGTTTGTCTATTCTAAGAGAATACGATAAATTTTTATAGCAAATGATTTCTTCCAGAGTTTGGAAAAACTGACACTACAATAAAACACATGTATTCCAGGCAGTAAGATAATAAAGAAGAAACTATCAAAATATCAATAATGACAATCATATCACAGAAGGAAACAGGACAAAAATATTTAAGTGCTTCTAAAGAATAACATCCATAATGAAAACAATTTTCTCTTTGAGTTGTAAGAGGTGGCTATCCTATTTAGCATGGAAGTAATCATCTTCTCAGTTCTGAGGAAGTAGGGTTGAAATTTTCAACTTAGAAAAAACACACAGGGAAAGGCAATCCAATATATTCTGATTGTCAAGTAGGAAAAGAAAGTAAAACAAATACTGATTTTATGTTATGTGCTAATTATGAATTGTGTTAGAGATTCAAAAAGAAAATATTATTCTTCTAACTTTGTTAAAATAGACTGTATTTTCCTTTAGAAGTATAGAAGCATCAGTGTATAAGGCAGCTAGAAATCTGTCCACTGAAAATCTAGAGGGCATTATTGGTATTCAGCAGGCTAGGCTTCACAACAAGGACCTGACAAAGCCTTGACACTAAAAGTACTTATATCTGCTGTCAATCACTCACTCCTTGACATGTCAAGTGCACATCCTTTCAGGGACAGCTTCAATCAACATCAGCACTCCAAATACAGTACCCAGTGTCACCGCCTCAGAGATGAGAGGAAAATAAAATGTGCTAGGAGGCAGGGAAAGGCAGAGAGGTCTTCCTCTTTGTAGAAGACCAGATTCAGATGGATCGTAGATAAAACCACTGAGCAAGGGGAAGGCTGAAATCAGAGAGTATATATGAATTTATTTGGGGAATAAAATGCTCTCTTGCTGTACATTCTACAGAAGAAAATTTGAACAACACATCACGGGCTGACAGAGTCCATACTGGAATGAACTTGGGGTCTATGGCCCTGGCTTGCACGCCAAAGTATTAGAACCTGAGTATTAGAAGTAAAGTGAGTTTGGAAAGGGAGAGATGCCTAAGTGTGGTTCTAAGACACAAAGAGCGTCAGAAGCAACTGCTGTGCTGCCCTGCTGCTCCCCCACTCACGAGTCTCCTTTTTTCCTGCTAACCTAGTTCTTCCTTCCACTCCTCCCTCTACGTTTTCCTCATCCTCTTAGGAAAGCAGTGTGAAAGAGCAGGGAGTCTGGATCAGGCAGCCCTGTACTGATAACTCTGGGAAAGTTAGTTAACCTTTCTAACAACCTTCATCTTGCAAATGCGTGCAACATGGTCAATAATCCACACTTTGCAGGGTGTTGTAAAGACTAAATGAATAATATTTGCACAAAAAGCATGCACCAGTGGGCAGCACAGGACATACTCAATATCTGCCTATTCTGATTCCATTGCTTTTGGCTTGGCAGTAGCACCATGTGCTTTTGTGGCCTCACTGAGGGAACTAAGGGAAAGATGTTGACGCTGTCTTCAGTACACTTCAGGACAGCGCACTGAGGACACTGGGAACCAGACAGACTGTGGGAGTGTTCTTTTTACAAATGAACAATGACCCAAAGCCCATCAGCTTGCCTGTCTTATTTGGAGTGGTATGATTCTCCCTGTGTTGGCGTTAGCCTTGCATTTGTCAGTTGCAACAAAGGATTATCCAAGCTTATAGACTACCTGGAGTACACACGAAAATACACTTTAGAGGCATCTACAAACATAGGCTCCAGATGAGTCTATCAAAAGTGGCAGGTGAAGAACAAAATTATCAAAAGCCTTTCTTCTACTCCAGCCATGAGGAGTTTTATTACTATGACCTAATGAGGCATAAAAGTGGGAGAAATTGGACACATTTTAGGGAAAAAATACCCTAATTTTAAAAAACGTAAGCACAAATGTAAACAATGCTTTGGACCAGCACTTACTGTAATGTCTCTCATTAAGATAATTTGTGACATATTTTCAGCTACCCAATAGGCAAGCCTGTGCTTGAAGTTGAACTACTTTTTCTGCTGACTCCACTCCCTCCGACAGTCCCCCACTCCAGGAGGATTGAAAGACTGGTGGCCTTGTGTACATGCCCTGCACAACAGGGAGGTAAGATTTATGAAGTCCAGGAAGAACATGCTTCTCTACAGAAGATGGCAGATTCCTATTTTTGCCAAGTCCAATAGATAATTAAGTATATAGAACTTGTATACTTTTTTCTTTTTCAGTTGGTATCCTGCATTTTTTTAGCCCTTTATTATACATGTTATTAAACTTTAGAGCCAAGAACTGCCAAAAGCCACAAAGCATTCATTCCCCCCGAGATCAGAAGAGGAAATGAAACATTTTTATTTTCATCTAAAATAGTGATTTATGTCCTCAAATTTCATACTAAACTAAGCTTCCTACAAATGCAGATTAGAAGCTACTTGGCAGCACAGCATCAGAAAGGAAAGTTCCCATCACCCTGGGCAGTTCTCACCAATAATTAGAAAGAAAAAAGGAAAGCTGTGAATTACAATGAACTAAGACTAAGTAAGTGTCCATGTTGGATTAAAGAATTTGAGTTGTCAGTTTGATGTATAATGAATGTGAAAATCAGCCATTTAATTAAATGGTACATTGTCCAAACACTTTGTTCTGCATTAAACCACGGAAGTTATCAGAGTGCCTTTAGTTTAGCAATTGTTTACTATTACACCACCCTATGACTTGCCTCAGACACTGTTTAACCTACATTATTCCAAATTTGAGATTTGGAACTTATGAAAACATTACAGTAATGCTAGTTTAGTTGTCGTATGTCATCAGTTTATTAGTAACTACAGGAAATAAAGGAATATAGGAAAACTGGTTTTTTTTTTTTTGAAAGCAGGATTTATTGAGAGGACAGAAAAGCTCCCACAGTGGGAGGTGACCCGAAGGGGTTGCCCAGAAAGCTGCTTTGAATCATAAAGGGAATAAATTCCTAGATATAGCTGATAAATACACTTTAGAGGCATCTAAAATCTTTAGGAATACAAATGAGTATTTTAAAAATAGATTGCTTTGATAATTTGGACTTTTTAAAGTATTTTCTAATCCTATGCCCATAACTACAAAATGTTCAAAAAAAAGTTTTCTTTTTGAAGAACCTGGAAATTGTACTAGTCAACAAGAACACTAAGGTCCCTGAAAACATAGAAGCTAGAGCAGGATGGAGTACTCATAAGCCTGACGATGTCATGTGCCCATGTTGCTCTAGTGGGTAAGGGTTGGTCTAGAAAAAGAACAAACAAAAGTGATAAAAGCAGAAGAAAGTCAAGAAGGTCCTGGCAGCCAGCTGGGATTGAAGAAAAAGAAAAAGAAAAAAAAAAAATCCAGAGGATATAAGAACAGGTTTGATTAGAAGAATTAAATCATCCCCATTTCCTAACACTGAAGCCGTATACTTACTGCTACTGCAATTCTTCCAAGGACATGTTCTGGAATCTTCCTATACACATCCAACGATCCCCCTGTAGAGACAAATACGTTGTGTTACCACACAAGAAGCCCTGACTCCTCCTCTGTGTCTTCATTTTCCTCTTTTCCCCTCATGCGCTGGATGTGTAGGCTAAAATTGGGTTTTAGTCCAATTTTATTTACAACGTAATCATACTTCCAGATAAAGTGTAACTAGATAGTTCCATTTTATTCCCAAGTGAAGAGTCACATACATGAAGAAAATGAAACTAGTCCAAGGGCAGGCTAAGCATCTGCATTTCACGTAACTTAAATGCCTACACAGAATCATGAAGATCAGTGTGACAATCACATGTAGCTGGCTGCTTCGGTACCAGTTTTCTTAAATGAAAACCAGGGTACTATCTTAGAATGTTCATATTTACCAAACAAAAGCTGGAATACAAGCAAAGAACGACTACTTCACTAATTAATGATACGACTGTCTGAGGACTGTCTAGACAATATGTAATAACCTTTCTTTAAGAGTCAAATGAGACCAGGCGCGGTGGCTCATTCCTGTAATCCCAGCACTTTGGGAGGCTGAGGCGAGAGGACTGCCTGAGCCCAGGAGCTCTAGACAGCCTGGGCAATTTGGGAAGACCTCATCTCTATAATAAATTAAAAATTATCTGGGCATGGTGGCATGTGACTGTAGTCCCAGATACTTGGAAGGCTGAGGCAAAAGGATCACCTGAGACCAGCAGGTTGGGGCTATGGTAGCCATGATTGTGCCACTGTACTCCAACCTGGGTGACAGTGAGATTCTGACTCAAAAAAAGAGCCAAACGAGATATACAGTCTTTCTGTTCTACAAAGAAATATTTGAGACATATATTTTCCTATCAGAGTCTAAAAATTTATATTTTCCACTTTACTACTGGATGATTTAAAAGCATGCCTCATCAGGCACTAATGGTAGGCATGTCAGTCTATTTTGCAAATGCGAATAATTTTATATGTCGTATTTTTAAAATATATTTCCCCCAAAATTATTTTTCCCTGCAAAAAATTGTGTGTGTGTGCATAAAGCTACTGGCTTTGTATGTACACTTTAAAGCAGACAGAGGAAACTGATCATTCTTTTAGGTAACTTTTGCTTGTACGTTCCAGATTCTGACAAGAAGCTGGAAAACCATGGTGTGACTACACTGTATGCGTTGGCTCTGGGTGCTGCTGGGAAGATAATGAAAAAAAGCTGCTTCTGCAATGAGCAGAACCATCCTTACTTACTAAAATAGCATTTTTATTATAGATGCAATAAAAGTGAAAACACGGCAGAAAAACATTTTATGTTCCCATTGATCTTTCAGATGAATTGGCAGTTGCAAGGATGAACAATCTCAAGAAGATGAAGCTTTACATGTTGGTGTTTGGAGGGCCAACGAATGCAGCTTGCGGGACCAATCCCTGATGCAGTGAATAGCCTGAGTGGCTCAAAACAGGAGGTACAAACCCATCACACATGCCAGTAAGAAGTCCCAAGGGGAGATTTATTGTTACATAGGATATAAATCAGGGCTCAATTAGCTAAATGGACAAATGGTTTCAGTAAACTAAATCAAAGATTACCTTATCACCACTATCAGTAGAACAAGCCAAAAAGGAATCCCACTTTTAGGGAGTTCACTGGTTTTTAAAATATCCCTTTAATCTCATTTAGAGTCAATTTCTGCAGTCATCCATATAGCTGAATTTTTACATAGCTGGTTCTGTCACCATAGATTCATCCTGTCCTTCTCATGCTTATTAGAGACAAATGTCAGAGGTGAAAAAGTGACATGATGGCTCCACTCAAAAGGAAGAGTTCCTGTTCAGCTTGATGCATCTCTTTCTGTAACTCAGCAACTCTCATCAGACTAAAAATGGCAGAGGGTTTGGTTTAATTTTTACTTAAATTTTATTGTCATTTCTATTGGTTTATCCAGAAAAGGCAATTCTTAGACCTATCAAATCATCAAACATTAGTGCAGACAGGGACATTAAAGATCAGTCTAGTGACCTTATTTGACAGACGGGGGAAACTGAGTCCCAGAGATATTAGTGTTCTAGCCACAGCTAGAAGTCATTTGATGGCAGAGTTCAGAGAAGATTCGAGCCTTTGAAATTCTAGAACTGTAAAGATATAAAAGGTTTCCCCATGGTATCACATAGCTTGAGAATCACATGTGTTTTGCAGTTTAAAGTGTCCCGCTACAATGTGATATTCCGATGACACACACTGACAGAGAGTTTAGTCTTTGCTGAGATATTGGTATTCAAGGCACTTAGACGCTCATTTACCTGTAGCTTAGTTTGTGTGAATTTTGCTTACAATTCCAAGGGCATTGTTTTGCTCTCTAACCTGTCACATCCCTATGTTCCTTGGCCTCAGACCACCCCTGATCAGTCACTCACTGCATGTCACTACCCACCATGGGAACCAAGAGGAAGAGTGCTAACAGATTAGCAAAAGCACACGTCTATTGCCAAACAACTACATGCTTCTGTTTATAAACTAGGGTCTCATCTTCATGTAAGTAGGCCACAAGAACACATGGGATAAAGTCTGTGCTAATCCAAATATGGGGTCTAAAATATAAAGTAGGACCCCTGTACAAAGGATGAATACAAGTATGCAGTAAATGATTAAAAATCAAAAACACTGTCTTTTAGTCCCAACATTTCCCTTAAAGTCACCATAATTATTATTAATTTTAGCAAAACTGAAATCTAGAGCCACAAGCAAAACTTTCAATGGAAGCTCTCTTAGCCTCCACTAGTTTAAAATATGAAAAGCCTCTTCTCTCTCTGCAACATAAGTTTTTGGGAAACACTTCATTCCCAAGGTAGTAACCCAACACATGCATATATTCTGAGACCCTCTGGGTGTGTCTGAGTGAATTTAGTTTTTACTTAATGAGAAGATATAATCACATCATTCCCTACCTGAAACTTTCCAATAGCTTCCTAATACATTCAGACTGAAACCCAAACTCCTTACCATGCCCTACAAGGCCTACACAGTCTATCTTCTGCCTACTTCTCTGGCCAAGATCCTCTACTCATTATTATCTAGTCACCCTGGCCTTCTCATTAGGCCTCGGTTACACAATGCTTGCGTCCACATTGCAGCATTTCTACTTGATATTCCCTTTGCATCAAAGACCTTCTTCATGACCTTCCCTGAGCTAACTCAATGGCACTAAAGTGTCTGTTAAAATTACTTCTGCAAAAAGGTCAACCCTGAACACCCTGTCTAGAGCCTGCTCTATCAGTCATTATATACCTGCTTTATGTCATAATTAGATTAATCCCTCTGTGAGAGGGTACTGTATGTTTCTTGTCTGTCTCCCCTTCTGAGAAGTAAGTCCTATGAAGACAGGGATTCAGTCTTATTCACTATTGTACACCAGGTTTAGAATAGAATCTAAAAGAAAGTGCTAAATAAATATTTGGAAATAAATGACTAACATGAAATCAAAATAAAATAAATGATGAGAATCTACACTGAAAGAACAATGGTAGGGTTGGGGAGAAAGTTGTCATAAAGTTTGACTGTGATGGGAGGAGAAGAGAAGAAATGACAATTGGAGGGTGGTAGTTTTTGTTCATATTGTTTTTGTATGTTGTGCTACATGCAAATAAAAAAGTATGTACCACCCTCCAATTATCATATCCAAATAACTAAAGGAAATCGTGTGTAAAGAACTAAAGAACAGTATAAAGATTCCATCTCCCCAAATAGAGGCTATCAAGTGACTGAAATCATATGTAACCAAATAGAAATTCTAGAGTTGAAAAGTACAATAACTGAAGTGAAAAATTCATTAGAGAGGATTAACAGCATATTTGAGAACTCAAAGGAAAGAATCAAGGGATATGAAGATAGGCCAATTGAGATTATTCAGTTTGATAATAAAAGGAAAATAAAATGAAGAAAAATAAACACATTCTCAGAGAGACCTGTGGAGTACCATCAAGTATACCAACATACACATAATGAAAGATTAGAAAGGGGAAAAAAGGAAAGTGCAGAAAGAAAATTTGAGGAAATAATGGCACCAAACTTCCCAAATTTGCTTTTTAAAAAGTAATCTACATAGCCAAGAAGTTCAATATACCCCACATCAATAAACTCAAAGAAATTCACACTTATACATATCATTGTCAAACTATCTATAGCCAAAGACAAAAAGAAAATCTTGAAAGCAGCGAGAGAAACAATACGTTACAAGGAAACTTAAAAAACAAAACAACAACAAAAAAACCCGACAGTTGATTATTCGTCAGAAACCACAGAGGCCAGGAATGGTGGAATGACATATTTGAAGGGCTGAAAGAAAATGATTGTCAACAAAAAATTCTATCTCCAGTAAAACACTTCTATAAAATTAAAGGGAAAACTAAGAAATTCCCAAATAAACTGGGAAATTCATCCCAGAATACTAAAACTGATCACTCAGTGACCTACTCTATAAGAAGTAAAATAGAGTCATACTGAAGGAACATCAGATTGAAGTTACAAGACAGTAACTCAGATCCACATGAAGAAATAAAAAGCATTGGCAACTACACAGGTAAATATAAAAGACAGGATCAATGTATTTTTTTAAAAAGTACTTGCAACTCTTTTTTTTATTGGGAGTCTCACTCTGTTGCCCAGGCTGGAGTACAGTGGCACAATCATGGCTACCGCAGCCTCGACCTGCTAGGCTCAGGCAATCCTTCCACCTCAGTCTTCCAAGTAGCTGGAAACACAGGCACATGCCACCATGCCCAGTGAATTTTTCGATTTATTGTAGAGCCAAGGTCTTGCCAGATTGCCCAGGCTGATCTCAACTCCTGGGCTCAGGCAATCCTCTTGCATCTGCCTCCCAAAGTGCTGGGATTACAGGCGTGAGCCATGGTGCCTGGCCCTATATCACTTTTGTTCTCCTATCTGATTTAAGAGATAACTGCATAAAGCAATAATTTTAAATCTGTGTTGAACACACAATGTATAAGAATGTAACATATGTTAATAACAGCACAAAGGAGAGGGAAGGGAACTTTGTTAAGCAAAGTTTTGTATACTATTAAAGTCTGTATTAATCTGAACAATTGTTGTAAGTTAATTGTAATCCTTAGGGAAACCATGAAGAGTATAACTCAAAAAAATATAGTAAGACAAACCACAGGGAATTTAAGTGGTAAGTTGGAAAATATCTGACATAAGATAAAGCAATGACAAAGGAATAAAAGAACATAAAAGACATGACTTATAGAAAGCAACAGTAAAATGACAAATATAAATCTTACCTTGTTAGTAACTACATTAAATATGAATGATTTAAGCACTGTAAATGAGAGATCGGTAGAATTGATTTTTTTAAAAAAATGATTCAACTATATGATGTCTATAAAGGAAGTATTTTATATTTAAAGTATGTCATATTAAAATAAGTTGAAAGTAAATGATGGAAAAAGATGTGCCATGTAAACGGGGAAATAAAGTGACTATACTAATGGCAGAAAAAAGACTTTCAGATAAATATTGCTACTAGAAACAAAGAAGGGCATTTTCTAATTAGCAAAAGGGTAAATTTACCAAGAAGAAATAACAATTATAAACATATATGCACCTAACAACAAAGTGCTAAAATACATGAAGCATAAACTGAAAGAACTGAAAAAAAAACAGGCAACTCTAAACTATTAGTTTTTCAGACTTAAATACCACACTTTCAAAAACAAATAAAGCAGCTACACAAAAGATTAATGAGAAAATATAATACTTGAACAGCATTACAGACCAACCACAATTAACAGACATCTAAAGAATACTTTCCCAAAAAATAGCAGAATATATTTTAGACCATAGAACAAGTCTCAATAAATTTAAAAAGTCTGAAATTAAGTCATGTATGTTCCCCAAGCACAATGGAATACTGGAAATAAACAATAGAAGAAAAATTGGAAAATTCACAAATACATGGAAATCAACCAATGCACCTCTAAATAAAAACAGGCTAATCACAAGTGATTTCCTTTGTGTGAAAATATAAAATACTTTGAGATGAATGAAAATGGAAACATACCAAAACTTCTAGGATGCAACTAAAGCAGTGCTTAGAGGGAAATTTATAACTGTAAATGTCTACTTAAAGTAAGATGAAAGATCTCAAATCAATATCCTAACTTTCTACCTTAAACAAACAAAAAGAACACCAAACTAAACTTAAAGCCAGCATGAAAAAGGAAACAGTGAAATAAAAGAGAAGACTCAATTTACTGAAGTCTGGAATAAAGTAGAGAACATTACTACTGACTTTATAGAAATGAGGATTATAAGGGAATACTGGGAACAATTCTATGCCAGCAAATTAGACAACCTGAATGAAACAGAAGAATTCCTAGAAAAACACAAACTACCAAAAGTGACTCAAGAAAAAATAAAAAATCTGACTAAACCTATAATTTGTAAAGGGATTGAACTGGTAATCAAAAACTAACCACAAATGTTTTCAGCCTTAAAAAGGAAGGAAATTCTGACTCATGTTACAACATGAATGAACCTTAAGGACATATGCAAAATGAAGTAAGTGGCAATAAGACAAATAATGTTTGACTGCTATTATTTGAGGTATCTAGAGTAGTCAAACTCATAGAGACAGAGTAGAATGTTGGCTGCCAGAGGCTAGAAGGAGGGGCGAATGGGAAGCTATTATTTAATAGTTATAGAGTTCCAGGTTTACAAAATGAAAAGAATTCTGAAGACATAGTGGTGATGGCTGCACAATGTTGATATACTTAGTGCTACTGAATTATACACCTAAAAATGGCTGATACAGTTTGAATGTTTGTCCCCCACAAATCTCATGTTGAAGTGTGATCCCCAACGCTGAAAGTGGGGCCTAGCGGAGAGTTTGGGTCATGGAGTGGGTCCCTCAGGGGTGGCTTGGTGCCGTTCTTGCAGGATTCATTGAGTTCTCATGCATAGTCACAGCAGACCTGATTGCTGAAAAGAGTCTGAGACCTCCCTCTCTTCTCTCTTGCTCCCTTTTTGCCATGTGACATGCAGCTCCCCTTTCCCTTCTGCCATGGGTCAAAGCTTCCTGGGGCCTTACCAGAGGCAAATGTTGGCATCAAGCTTCTTGCAACCATGAACCAAATATACCGATTTTCCTTCTAGATTATGGAGCCTGAGGGATTCCTTTATAACAATACAAAATGGAGTAATGCAATGGCTAATATGGTACATTTTTGGTATGTGTGTTATTTCACAATTAAGGACTTTTTTTGTATGTGTGTATTTCACAATTAAAGAAGACACTAATCACATACATAAAAAAATCCCAGGGTAATATGGCTTCACTGGTGAATTCTAACACATATTTAAAGAAAAATTTAACATCAGGTATTCTAAAAAAAAAGCTCAAAATTGCTAATCATCAGGAAATGCAATCAAAACCATAATGAGGTACCATCTCACACAGTTAAGTCAGGGAATAGCAGATGCTGGTAGATGTGGAGAAAGGGGAACCATGTACATTGTTGGTGGGAATGTAAATTAGTATAGCCACTATGGAAAACAGTATGAAGGTTCCTCACAAGACTAACAGTAGGATGACAATGAGCCAACAAGCCTGGGTACACTGCTGGGTACACATCCAAAAAAAAGGAAATCAGTAAATTGAAGAGATGGCTGTACTCCCATGTTTACTGCAGCACTGTCATAATAGCCAAGACATGGACTCAACCTACGTGTCCACCAAAATAAAGATAAGGAAAATGTGGTGACTACACACACAATTCAATATTATTCAGACATAAAAAAGGAATGAAATCCTATCATTTGCAAGAACGTGGATGAACTGGAGGGTGTTAAGTAAAGTAAATAAGGCACAGAAAGACAAATATTGCATGTTGTCACTCATATGCAGGAGCTAAAAAAATTGATCTCATGGAGAGAGAGAGGTGAATGATGATTACCAGACACTAAGAGGGTGGAGGGTAAGAAGGAATAAAGGGGCTAGTTAAGAGGTACAAAAATACAGTCAGAAGAAATAAGATCTAGGGTTTGGGTACCACAATAGAGTGACTGCAGTTAGCAACAATTTATTGTATACTTCAAAATATCTAGAGGAGTGGAACTGGAGTGCTCCTAACACAAAGAGATGATCAATGTCTAAGGTGGTGAATATCCAAATTACCCTAATTACACATTGTACATTTGTATCAAAATAGCATATGTATCCCATAACTGTGTATAACTATTATGTATCCACAAAAAATTTTTAAGAATTAACATAATCCTTTACAAACTTTTCCAAAAAACAGAAGAGAAGGCAACCCTTTCTGAATTCATTCTATAAGACCAGAATTATCCTGATACCAAAACCAGACAATTACATTACAAGAAAACTACAGACCAATACCCCTCATGAATATGGATATAAAAATCCTCAAGCAAATATTAGCAAAGCAAATCCAGAACGTATAAAAAGGATTACAGGTCATGATTAAGTGGAATAATTCCAAAGTTGCAAGATTGGTTCACTATGAGAAAATCAATTAATGTAATACACCATATATTAATAGAATAAAAGACCACAGGCACATTATAATTTCAGTAGACATAGAAAAGGCATTTGACAAAACTTAATGCTCTTTTATGATAAAAATACTCAACAAACTAGAAATAGGAGGGAATTTCCCCAACCTGACAAAGGACAATTACTTACAACCCAGAGCTAACGTCATAGGTAATGATGAAAGACTGAAAGGTTTCTAAGAACAGAAGCTAGAAGGAGAAGGGTGTCTGCTCACATCACTTCTATTCAACATTGCACTGAAGCTTCTAAGAAGGGTAATTAAGCAAGAAAAGGAAATAAAAGACACCTAGAATTGGAAAGGAAGCAGTAAAACTATCTCTATTTGCAAATGACATGATCTTTTATATAGAAAACCCTAAGGAATACACAAAAAACGATTAAAGTTATAAATGAGTTCAGCAAGATTGCAGAATACAAGATCAATAGGCTAAAATCAATTATAGTTTCATACAATGGCAGTGAACAATCCAAACATGTAATTTTTTAAAAGTTCAATTTATAATAGCACTTAAAAATACTAGAAATAAATTTAACAATTTCAAAACGTGTACACCAAAAACTATAAAACATCATCCAAAAAAATTAAAGAACTAAGTAAGCTGAAAGACACCTATGCTCATGGATTGGAAGACTTAAGATTGTTAAAACAGCAATACTCCCCAAATTGATCTTTAAATTCAGTATAATCCCTAAAAAATTTTCGGCTGAATTTTTTTGAGAAATTAACAAGCTGATTCTAAATTTTTTTTAAAAACGCAAGAAATCTAGAATGGCCAAAATAACCTTTAAAAAGAACAAAGCTGGAGCACTCATACTTCTCAACTCTAAACTTACTCTAAAACTACAATAATCAACTGCAAACAAGTAAAAGTAATCAGATACAGTGTGGCACTGGTACAAGGACAAACAGATCAATGGAACAGAATTAAAAGTACAGAAATGTATCTTATAGTCAATTAATTTTCAACAAAGATAACAAGAAAATTCAATGGGAAAAGAATAGTCTTTTAATAAACAGTGCAAGGACAAGTGGATATCCACATGCAAAAGAATGAATTTGGTCCCCTATCTCACATCATATATAAAAATTAACATAAAAACAGATCAAAGCCGGGCACAGTGTATCACTCCTGTAATCCCAGCACTTTGGGAGGCAGAGGAAAGAGGATTGCCTGAGCCCAGCAGGTGGAGGCTGCAGTAGCCATGATTGTGCCACTGCACTCCAGCCAGGGCAACAGAGTGAGACTCCAACCCAAACAAAAACAAAAGTGCATCAAAGACTTAAATAATATGATGTAAGCAACCAAAGAAAAAAGTAGATAAATTGAATTTCATCAACTCTAAAAACTTTTCTGCTCCAAAGAACACTATTAGTAAAGTGAAAGGACAGCTGAGCACAGTGCCCCTTGCCTGTATTCCCAGCTACTTGGGAGGCTGAGGCGGGAGGAAAGAGAATCACTTGAACCCAGAAGTGCAAGACCAATCTGGGCAACACAGCACAGAACGGGAGAAAATATTTACAAATCCCATGTCTGATAAGAGTCTAGTATTAGAATATACAAAGAACTCTCACAGGTCAACAATAAAAGCACCAATAAATCATTTACAAAACAGACAAAGGATTCAAATACACACTTCTCAAAAGAAGATATACAAATCCAAAAAGCACATAAAAAGATGCTCAACATCATTAGTCATTAGGCAAATGGAAACCAAAACCAATCTGAGATAGCACTTCACACCTACAAAGCTACAATAAAAAAGGACACAAAATAACAAGGGTTAGCAAAGATGTGGAGAAACTGGACCCTCATACGTGGCTGGTGTGAATGCAAAATGGTATAAGAGGAAATGAAACAGTCTGGCAGGCCTCTAAGAAGTTGAACATGAAGTTACCGCATAACCTAGCACAGTTCTACTCCTAGACCTACACCCGAGTATGGAATACACATGTCCACACAGAAACTTGTACACAAATGCAGGACTAGTGTATTCATAATTATGCGGAAAGAGAACCCATCCCCAATGCCTGTCAACGAATGAAAGAATAAACACAATGGGGTACAGCCATAAAATGGGATATCATTCAGCAATAAAAAGGAATGAAGTTCTCATACATGGTATAATATGGATGAACCTTGCAAAGGTTATGCTAAGCAAAACGAGACAGACATAAAGGTCGCATTTTGTAGGATTCTATTTACATGAAGTGTCCAGAAGAGTTAAGTTGATAGAGACAGAAAGAAGACCAGAAGTTGCCAGGGACCAGAGGAAAGAGGGAGCAGAGAGGGAGCCATGACGGAGAGGAGGCTTTTTTCTGGGGGTGGTAAACAATGTTTTGGAATTAGTGGTGATGGTTGCACAACCTTGCATATATACTAAAACCACCGAATTGTACACTTAAAAAATGTAAATGTTGTGGTATTTGAATTATATTTCAACAAAAATGTTTTAATTGAAAAATTGAGGACTTCAAAGAAAGAATGGTGAAAGTTACAACATCCTAACATGGGTTGGCTCAGTGAATCTATGTTTTCTAGTTAGTCTCTACAACTGTCATACTACCCATGTGGTTGTAAGATTTTTAATTCTTGGCATCTACTGTAACTAAGTTAGAACACATTATACACCTTATTATAGTTTTAAGGTATCAATGTTGGCTCATTAAAGTCTTGTGGGACATGAATTAATTGCTTTAGTAATGTACTGAGAATCTCCTGGAGGAAATACGTCTATTTTTTAAAGTTGTGTTTTAATGGACTGGACATTGAAAAGCTGAACATGTTAAATTTAAAGACTGCTTTTATTTAACATGAGTAAACAATAACAACAATGACATCATTTCCCTGATAGGGTGCTCAGAAATCTGTATTTTGCCATAATACTCAGATCAAGAAAGAGTCACCAAACTATAAATGAATAAAAAATGAAGAAGGAAGGAAAGGGCTAACTAATATCCAAAGAAAACGAAACACATCTTGGCTAAACAGCTGTGTTGAAAACCAATTTCTTATCTTGCAATTAAGAACCGATTTCTTTCTGAAAGACACAGGACATTGGGTTAATAGATTTCTTTAGAAGAAAATCTGTTTTGGCTATTGAAACATTAAAAGAACAGAACATCTGTTTTGCAAGTAAAGACAGATTGCATATAAGAATCAAATATCAAACCACCAATTAGACTAGCATTTAATCTGTCCTATTTAAATTTTCAATAAAAGCAAATGAAGTTACATTTTTGAAATTATAGTTCAGCTATAAATAGTTAATGCCAGGAACCCCTAACACTAAGATAATTTTAGAGTACAAAAGAGATAATATTTTAATTATTTTAAAGTCTACTTGATATCTACATCAAAACCAGGTTTTAGCACATTCTATACACCAAAAATGATTTTTAAAGTACTGTAAAGGGGAAAACTCACCATCCATGAATTCTGTACATATTGAAATCCTGTTTTCTACAAAAAATGCCCCATAAAATCCTATGATATATGATGAATCACACTGTAACAAAAATAAGACGAAAGAAGTTACAAACCCTCCAGCCAATACCATAGGAATGCTTTACAAGTAAAATGACCAAAAAAATTACCTTATAAAGAATTTCCAATTCAGACATAATTTGCTTCTGAAGTTCCAGTGTAATATCTAGCAGTATGACCTAAATATAGAAAAGTAATAACATTCATCCATGTATCCACCACCTTCTACTTAAGTACAGCTGTAATCACTATGAACTAGAAGAACGAAAAAAGGTGGTGGTTCCTTGACTCATCTCCCCTTCTGTCTCCCACCACCATAATTCCCAGTAATTCAAACTGTCTCCACATGTCTACCCGTTGGTAGTGGGGGAGGTGGTACAGAAGTGATTGATGGGACCAGAGAAAAAGCCAGGTCTCAAAGGTCAGCAGTAATGGCTTTAGAAGTCAGTTAAGTTATAACACTCTTAATTTATGCACCCTATTTTGGCTACATTGGTTATTTTCGAAAGAGGAACACAGGAATGACCCTTAAACCAATATAAGAGAACTGTCTTGTGACTCAGATACAAGGTGAAAAACAGAGAGCATTATGAGTAAAAATGACATTTAAAATGGTGTTTATAGTTACAAAAGAATAAAGAGTTTTTAAGAATACCAACTTTTTATCTCCTTTCAGGAGGGCAGCATTGCTTTGCTGACATTGCTATAGGATGTTAGAGCTTGAGGGAACCCCGCTTCACTGACTCCCTCTTTTTAGTGAGGGGGAAGCCAAGGTTTCCTTCCAGGGAGCCACAGCCTGCAACAATGGGAGGACCTCCACCCCGACTCTGAGTCTCCTGGCTTTCCAGTACATCCTGAGCCTTACAGTGTTCCTTATTCACCACTGAATCAGATTTGTAACACAGAAACATAAAATGTTTATAAAATGACCTACAACAAATTCTAGCTTATTTCTAGCACTTATTTTTTAAAAAAGAAGATCGTACCGTTCAAATTTTACTAAGCACTTCAATGAAACCATTCAAGGGTAATTGTTTTTTACGTTAAAAAGACAGTGATGAGAATAAAATGATGGGAGACCATTTTTAAGATCTGTGGCCGTTCCCAACTCTAGACATTTCTAGATAAAAACTTCACATCGAGGGTCACCATGAGAGTGTAGCTATGTACCATTCAACACTGAGTCACATTTTGTATTACAACTGAAGATATATATGCGTGTGTGTATACATATGTGTGTGTGTGTGTGTATATACGTGTGTGTGTGTGTGTGTGTGTGTGTGTGTGTGTGTGTGTGTGTGTGTGTATATATATATATATATAAATCGTGACGGGGAAGAAAACATAAATTATGAACTGCAAACTGCTGATAGAGCACAGAGAGGAAAGGACAATTCTAAAATACACATTTCACGGTATTGACATCGATTGTGGGAAAGGTGAGGAGAAAAGGCACAGGCAGTTGCATCAGAGTTTGCTTCAGGGTTATTTATAAAAGCTCTCACTAAACTCGCTTGTAAGCGTAATACAAAACTGCCAAGAAACATTTAAACACTTCTTCTGATCAATAGTCATTTGCCAACAATATTCACTTACATTTTGTTCCTGTATAAAACTTAGCAACAAAATTAATTCATCGAGCACTGGTTCAATTCTATGCCACAAAATATTACAGCTATTCACACTACTATGTCAAGCACAGGGAATCTTTCACCCTAAAAAACTGTGCTAAAAGGAAGACATTATTAGCCTTAAAGCAGTGGTTCTCAATCCTGGCCTCACATCATAATACCTACAGCATTTAAAAAAAAGAAAAATTCCAGCCAGGTGCGATGGCTCACAACTGTAATTCTGTCACTTTGGGAAGCCAGAGCAGGAGAATCATTTGAGGCCCAGAGTTCGAGTCCAGCCTGGTCAGCATAGTGAGACTCCCATCTCCACCTAGGGAAAAAAAAAAAGTCCCAAGGCACAGGCCTGACTCCAGGACAATGGAATCAGAATCTCTGAGGTTGGGCCCACATCTCTGTATTTTTAAAAAGCTCCCTGGGTGATTTTCAACCCAGAGTAAGGATGAGAACCACTTATTTAAGGTTTCAAAAATGCCCTGTATTCAGTGTTAAGATACATGACTACTAAGAGATTCTGGATATCCAGGGCACCGACTGAGAGATGACACGATTCACATGGCTAATCAACACTCTGGAATCAACCCCAAATATCTGGCTGTGAACATATCATCCCTTGATCAAGAGCCTTCACTGGGTTCCCATGGCCTAGAATAAAGTGAAAACTAGCACAACACTCAAGGAATTCTTCATGGCACAGGCAACTTGTGACTCTCTCTCTTTATCCACGACTCCCCATCACAGAACCACTCCTCATGACGTCAGATGGCTCTTCTTGCTCCACACACATACCCCGTGCCACCTCACCCCCAGGCTTTGCTCTTCTCTCGGGGAGTACTTCCTCTCTCCACTACAGACACTTACTTGAGAAAACATGTTCTACTGTTTACAGCCAGCCTGAGTGCTGCCACTACCTCCATGAAGCCCACCCCAGAGCCCTCCAACAGCTCTGCCCTTTATAGTTCTCCTCATCACAGTCCGCCTTTAGCATTCATCCCTGTCTCCTAAACACAGAAGCTCCAGCATCCTGAGTACCTGTGAGCCCCTCAAGGGCAAGGACTGAGACTCCACACTCTTCTATCCCCCCCGGCAACCAGTACAAGTTCTAACTCACAGGAGCGCCCCATAAGTGATCTGTGATTCAATTAAAGTGCTCTGACAACCATAGTCCTCTACACAAGAAGCTGTTTCTAGACAAAAGAAATGGATTGCTTGATTTCTACAAAGAAATTTAAAACCAAAGACATAAATACCAAAATAAACACAAGCGCCACGCTGGCCTAAAACACAGCAAGGAACCCTGTTCTTGTGGAGCCAATTCATTGCACCCCAATGAGTCTCGACCACTGCTGGGCTCTGCAACAGTCTAGAATGTAGTGACTCCGTCATGATGGAGAAGTGTACAAAGGGATTTCTGCGAGTTTGAGAGGGAAAGTACAGTCCACTTGAAAGAACTCTCCTCAAAGGCTCTCTGTTTTCTGGGAGATGTGGCACTCTGGGTGGAAAGTTAACTCTCCCTCCCCTCCTCTTTCTCCCCTGGGCAATCTTGTGAGCAAGCTTTAAAACTGCTAAAAATAAACAAGTCCAATTCCTTATTTGAAGGCAATGGCGACAAGCATGGCGGACACTAATTTTCTTTGTGAGGTACAAGGGAGCACAGACCGAGCCGTGGCCACTTCCTCCTCCTTAGGAAGGGCCAAATCTTCTCAGCTGGAGAGCACATGGATGGGCAGCCCTTCCTGGAAAGGGTTAAGTGAGAGCCACTACCTAGGTGCTTGGGCCAGGCCACCTCCAGGACAAAGAAGGAGTTGTCAAGTTAAACACAAGCAGTCAAGTGGCTGAATTATAATTTACTCTGTGCTCAATTTAAATTAGTGTGAGGCTATTAAAATATACAGTATAAATACGGCAATTCATCACAAGCTGTCATGGATGACTTCATTTATTTGCTGGAGTGGCACATGCTCCACTACAGGGAAGGGGGGGCAAAACCACAGGTCAAATCACACTACTCTTCTGCTTTAATTCACTTATGTAATCTGTGGCGATATAATTGTCTTCTACAGCCTGTACAACTCAGAAAGGAAATTTGGGAGGATTACAGTCAGTATACAAATGATTAATCAAATGGTCCATTTAAATGCTAGTTTAAAAGCAGTAGAAACCCAAAGCAGTCAAAGAATGACAATCAGCACACGCAACATACAATACTAAGAAATTCCCTGTTAGAGGGCTCTTTCCCAATTAGAAAACCAACAATACTGGGAAATTTATTAACTCCTCCAAGCATCACTACCTGAAAGATTGTATAGAATACGTTAATGGTATGAAAAGGTTCTGTCTGCAGGATGGCTAACAGTATTTTTATTTGTTTTCTGCTCTACTTATTTGCAATTGTCTTGCCTGCCTACACCAAACAAACAAAAAGGTAGAAACACGTTTCATGAGTTACATACGGTCATTATCAAATAGTTACCTTTAAAATGGGAATAGCATCATTTTTAAAATGCTTTCTTTGAGGCAGAAAATTTTCTGAAGTCAATAGTATAAAAGAAAAATTCAAAGTGGTTTTATTCTTTCCAAAATTCAACTTCTTTTAAAAATATCTGAAATGATTTATTCCTACCTTTGCAAGGGAAACATTACAAGATGCTTTTTTTTTGTCTAAAAAATAACATTCAGGAGCAGAAAATGAAAAATATTTGGGGTAGAAAGAGAAAAGTAACAGATTTCCAAGGACACTTGTCTAACTGTCCCACAGACGTTTAAAGCATGGGTCCCACTGACCAATGCACTTGGGAAATTCAATTTCCCTCATTACCTGATGCTGGCATCAGAGCCCTGCAGGTGACTGCTTAGACGAGGATTGTGATTTGCTGCCCCCTGCAATCCCTCTGTGACACCAGGCAGCCCCGTTTCATAGCCGAGGTCACTGGGAGGTTCAAGTGACACGCTTGAAGTCACACAAAAGTCAGGAGAGGGTCAGGAAAAGATCAAATGCACTTCTAACTCTTAACCTTCCATCTCACCCTTTAATATAAAAAAGCTGAGAAATATTCTGGGTGGAAGCAATGGGCCATACAAAGAATGCTACGTGACATTCCATCCGTGAGTGGACCGGCTTTCAAGACGAGACTTCACAAGGTGAACAAATGAACCAGAGAACAAACAAAAGAACAGCAACGTACTAAGTCAGGCAGGCATCTGAAAAGCTGTGTTCCAACACTCCCCCCTCCATGCCTTACTTGGCACAGGCCCTGCATGCGAGGTTCTGGAGAGTCACTGAGTAAGGCAAGATTCGTGAGATCCGCTCACACTTACAGAGAGGTTTCAAGGGCATAGCAGAAATGTATGTGTAGACTGATTACGAAATACAAGACAGTGTGTGACAACACCCTTGAGAGACACACAGAGAATTCTAGAGAGGTTCAAAGAAGAAAGTGAGTGAGAGGTAGACTACATGCGATGGGGCTTATCCAGAAGAGCTCAGTGGTGCAGGCTTTGAGCTGATCCGTGAAGGTGTTAAAGATTCTGCCAGGAGGAGACACGGGTCAGCACGTCTAATTAGAGAGGGGCACTTGAATCGACATGCTGCAGGGAGAAGAACCTGGGTCAACAAAGGTAACGAGTTCAGCTTCCGAGAAGCACAGAACTCAGCCCACAAAGGCAGACTGATGGCAAACTATGGGGGATGCTGAGCTCCTTTGGGAAATGAGAGGAAGTCTCTGCAGACTTCCGAGAGGGGAGGAAATATGGCCGGAATTACACTCCGGAAAGCCAAATCTGAGAGCAGTGATCAGCATGGCAAGAGGTCAGGAGACCCGGGACAGGACTGCCTCAGTCTAATCCCTGATTCCAAGACTCATTAGCAGCAGGACCTTGGACAAGTTATTTCACTTCTCTGTACCTCAGCTTCTGCATCTGTAAAATGGGAATCAATAATAGTAACAAAAGGTTGTTTGAGGGTTAAGAAAATATGCATGTAAAGTGCTTAGCACAGTATAAATTACCATAACTAGCAACTTCTATTTCCCGAGAGGACAGTTCAAAAGCTGGTCTACATGTCTGACAAGAGACAAAACAAGCATCTGGATGAGAGTGGTGACAAGAAAGGAAGAGGTACTAAATACACATGCAGGCTTCCAGACACCAGGCATGAGCCAGAACAGAACAAGCCCTGAGAGATGGAAAACAAGCAAGATGAGCCCTGTGGCTGTCTGGCCTACCAACAGGAGAGGGCTTCAGGCCCCAGTAAGGGAGGGGAATGGGCAGAGCTAAGTCATCTCTCAAAGCGGGGAGGGTAGCCCTGGGCGGCCAAGGAGGCCACCGCAGCTAGAGGGCCAGTGGGCAGAGCTGGCAGAGAGCTCTAGAGGTCTACAGAAACTTCTGAAGCCTTCACTGAGTAGCAATCAGAACATGGATGCCAGGAAACTGCCTGAGGCCAGGGAAAAAACCGTGAGAAAGGACCAGAGGAAACAATCTCCAGACCCAACACTGGGCAGGAAGAGGCTGTGCTGCCATCAGTCTATGCAGAAAACCTTGTGATGCCCCAGGCCCCAGGCAAAGCTGTCAGCGCGTGCCGCCTTGACTGCATCAAGGTCCTGTCTAGTGACGCTTTAGAGCAAATCTTCAAAGAATCAAATTATTTCAAGGTCACCAAACAGCATCTCAAAATAAAGTTCAAGAACACTTACAGCTGCAGCATTATTCACCATAGCAGAAACATGGAACCAACCATGCTACTATCCATCAAAACTGGACTGGATTTTTAAAATGTGGTATATATACACAATGGACTATTACACAGTCATAAAGAAAGACAAAATTATGAGCTTTGCAGCAACTTGGATGGATTTAGAGTCTATAATACTCAGTGATCTATCACAGAAACACAGAACTGAGCACCACATGTTCTCACTCATAAGTGGACCCTGAGCAATTATCATAATACTGTAAGAAAGGGATCGGCAGTAGTGGGAAACTGCCAGGGGAGGGGTGGGGCACACTTCATCAATCAGGGTACCTGATATCAAACCAGGTGAAGTGGGGACCAAAGTGAGACCCAAACTTTACCTGTACAATGACCATTTGTATACCTAACCCTGAATTGTACCCCAAATCTTTAAAATAAAAAATTAACAACAACAACAAAAAAGAATACTTACAGCAGTGGAAAAGTATCTAGTACCTATGCCACATGACTGGCATCCAACAAAAAATTACAGGGTATGAGAAAAGCAAAAAACAATCCAAAATCAAGAGAAAAAGGAATCAGAACTGGTCCAGATATAACACATATGATAAGTAGATAAGGCCATTAATTCAGTTACCATAACTATATTCCATAAATTCAAGAAGGCAGAGGAAAGACTGACTATACTGAAACATGGGAGATTTTTTTTAAAAAGGGGTGGCATCTAAACTTCTAGGGACAAAACGTACAGCGTCTAAAGTGAAAACTACACTGGGCAGGATGAATAGCAGATTAGAAAATGCAGAAGAAAAAATCAGCGAACATGAAGACAAATAAAAAGAAGCTATCCAAAATGAAACACAGAAAAAAACTAACACAAACAACAGGGCACCATTTTGCTATGGGGCAATTTCAAGTGACCTAACACACATGCAGCTAAAGTTCTCAAATGTGGGGAGAAATAGTGGCTAATTTTTCCAAATTAGATGAAAACTAAAAATCCACATATCCAAGAATCGTAACAAACCCAAAGCACATGAATCACAAAGAAAATTACATCAAAGTTCATCATAATTAAAGTGCTTAAGACCAGTAATATCTTGACAGCAATAAGAAAAGAAGTCAATTCTAGTGTCAAAGGAGCAAAGATTAAAAATAACAGTAAACTTCTCGCTGGAAAGAAGGCAAGGCAGATACAGTAAAACAAAATATTTAAGATACTGAAAGAAAAGAGCAATCAACCTAGAATTCTGTACCCAGTAAAAACAAAAATGTCTTCCAAAAATATAAGTGAAATATACCTTTTTCAGTTGTACAAAAGCTGAAGAAATTCATTGCCAAGAGAACTGCACTATAAGAAATGTAAAAGAAAGTCCTTCAGAAAGAAAAAATAATACCAGATGGAAATCTGAATCACACAAAGGGATGAAGCTCACTAGAATTAGTATGTACATGGTTAAAAATAAAATACCCCTTTTCTTACCTTTCAAACATCTTTAAAAGATAAATAATTATCTAAAGCAAAAAATGGCTACAATATATTTTGGAGTTTATAACAAATGAGGATGTAAAATGTATGGGGAAGTGAAAACATACTATTATAATAGATAAAGTGTACAATATTATTTACATAGGGAGGCCGTAAGTCAAAACATACACTATCAACTCTAAAGCAATCACTAATAAAAGGGCACACAGGCAAAACAAACAGAAAACAAAGAGCAAAATGATAGATTTGGAGCCAACCATATCGATAATCACGTGACAGGTAAACAGTCTCAACTCCTCAACTAAAAAGCAGAGATCACTGGACTGGATTACATGCAAGACCCAACTATACGCTGCCTACAGGAAATCCATTTAAAACATAAAGACACAATAGGTCAAAAGTAAAAAACTATCTCATGAAATTTATTAATATAAATTTCAAAGCAAAGGACATCACCACAGATAAAAAGGCTTACTTGGTAATAACAATGGGGTCAATCCATTAGGAGGACACAAACCTCCCATGCACCTAAGAACCCATCTTTGAAACACACAAAGTGAAAAATAAGAGAACTGAAACCACAATCGCTGTTGAGGAGTTCAACACTCCTCCTTCAACAGCTGATAGAACAACTAGATGAAAATCTGTAGAGACACAGAAGACTTGAACAATACAGCTAACTTGATCTAATCAACATTTATACAACACTTTACACAATGCACTGCACGTTCTTTTCATGTGCACAGGGAATAAGGCAGATCATATCCATAAAGCAAGTCTCAATGAATTTTAAGTAATTCCAGTAAATACAGGGTACCTGCATAATGAACATTTGTATACCTAACCCTGAATTGTACCCCACATCTTTAGAAGAAAAAAAAGGAAAAAAAAAAATTCCAGTTATACAAAGTGTGTTCCCTGACCATAGTGGAATCAAATTAGAAATCAATAACAGAAAAATATCTGGAAAATCTCCAAATATTTGGAAACTAAATAACATATTTCTAAAAATTAATGAAAAGCTCTACCTGTTTTGAAGAGATGGTACTTATCTTTTTTCTTAGATTATGACTATTACACAAACTACACAGTTTTTGCCTGAGCTACTGATAAGCTCAGGGCTAAACTGAAAACCTAACTACTCTTAAAGCATCCAATCATTCAAGCCAGTCTGTCCTTCTAGCATGCAAGTTTATAGAACTCAGGGATACAAAGTAGATACAACACAGATCTTGTGCTAAAGCCCAGTTTAATGGTCAGGTCAAGCGAACGATGTATTTTTAAACTATTTTCATTTACTGAAAATCTCTCCTTTAACTAATTTGTAAATGTGCCCTTTCTTTAAAATTGTCTTTCTTTCCAGAAACAGATGGTAGCCCCTTGTCATACCCAACTCATGAACAAGAATTTTAATATTAGCCTATATTAAGCATATCCAAAATGTATGAAATTACAAAAAAATTATAATGTACTTGGCAAGACCAAACAATAAGAGGCTTTTGGATGATTTTTAGCAGTGCTCCCGTCTCCTGGAGTAAATAACCTAGAGTTGACTATCTTTGAACATACTATCAGCAACAATCTAAGTTTTTTTATGTCAAGGAACAAACAATAGATAACCGTGCTCAAGTTAGTGGAGGTGATCACTTAGGGAAAAGGGGCCTAGAAGGGACAGAAAGATAGTCCAATGTCAGGGTGGTCCATGGAGCCGGGTGGTGAGCGTCAAGGTGGACCAGACCATGGAGCTGGGCCAGTGAGTGCCAAGGTGGACTGCAGAGCTGGGACATAAGCACTAAGAAGGACCAGACTATGGGCTGGGTGTGAGCACCAGGGTGGACCACGGATCCAGGACCTGAGCGACGAGCTGGACCACAGAGCTGGGCGGTAGCTGCAAAGGAAGCCCGGGATGGAGTCGGGCCTCTGCAGGGTCCACTCTGGAAACCCTCTGGATCTCAGTTTCCTCCTCTGTCAAACATGGGGTCACCAAAGATTATCTCCAAGGGCTCCTGCAGTCCAGGAGTCCACAGGCGGCACTGGCATGGAATGTCACAGGAAACACCCCCAGGAGGCATGCTAAACCTCCCACCACAAGCCACCTGTGGGGTTAGGCAGACAAAGGCCAGTGCTGCACCAGGGGTGAAACGAGGCACTAAGATGGCACGCACAGTCGAAGAGCAGAGCCCTGTCTGCGCTTTCTCCTAGCTGCAAGGCATGAGCAACAGCAACCTGACTCTAGGATTCCTAGTTCCCTAAACAAGGAAAAAGGGGCAGAAATAGACACTCTGTGAAGATGAGGGAGACCAACTCCCCCCTGCGAAACCTGGTGAGACACATGGAAGCCAGAGAGGCCGCGATGGCCCACAGTGCGTAAAACTACCTACAGCTGGCTGTATAAGGCTGGGTAAGGCTGCCTACGGCCGTGTTCAGCTGCAGAGCTGTGCGGGGGACACGTGCTCAGGATCAATGAACATCACTTTGAATCTTGGCTCTGCCTCTTCCACCTGTGTGAACTTGAACAACTCAGCTTTCTGCGCCTTAGTCTCCTTGACTCTAGACAGGCTCACTTGTAGTTTTGAGAACTAAAGGTAAGGCCATAAGATGTCTAGCATGACACTGGGCACATGGCAACTACTCAAAAGCTCAGAGCTTTCATTCCAAAAGGCGGGGCTGGAGACTGCACAACAGAGTCCCCGGAAGGTGGGCAGGCATATCTGTGACGCGGGCGAGGGCCTGAACCACATGTGCTGGCCCAGGGTTGGCCAGCGGTCTGCTGAGAGCCTGGCAATGGACACAGGGTCCTGGGGTGGGAGCCAGGTGCAATTCAGGATGCTTTTCCCACAAAGGGAAACCGGACAACAGGCTAGCGTGTGGCCACGGTGTGGGAGTCAGTCTTGGCTGTGGCAGGGCCAGAGCACATGAGGAGCATCTTGGGGTCAGGCCATCCCGAATATGTGTGGTCCAACTTGGGGATGGGGCTGGGTCTTCTGGAGGCTGCAGCGGCAGGAGCCAGGCAGACACCTGAGGTCACTAACAGTCAGGATGGGAGGGCACATGCACCTGATCCAAGGTCATGACAACGGGGTGAGGCACCCCTCAGGGGGGATGTCCAAGAGCCCGCAGCTTACAGAGGAGGAAGGGGAGTGATGACCACAAGACTCCAAGCTGCATGGCAGGGAACACAGAAGTGCACCTTTCTTGGTGACAGTGATGTGCAAGGAGCTTACGAGTGACTGTCTTAAGGCACAACTGAAAGATTGTCAGGGGTCTACAGGGGCCACAGCCTCCCCTGCCCACCATAAACTTCACATCACTTCACTGCTCCCACATGCCTGTGACTTAAGCCAGTAGGGGAAGGGAAAGGGAAGGGAAGCCGCACCAAGAGTTCGCAGGAGTTTACAGCGCTTACCTTGACAGCTAATATTTTCCCACTCGGGACGTGATATGCTCTATAGGGAGAAAAGAAACAACAGGGTCACTAAACAACCAAAAAATGTTCATCCAGACATTTCTGCAGCAACGGGGACATGGTGCTTTCAAAGAACACTAATAGCACTAAGATTCACATTTCCACAGAGCTCAATGGTTTGCAAAATGATTCTTCATATGTTACCTGAGAATCACCTTTTGAGGCAAAGCTGGCACACTGTCATCCTCCTTTATAGAGGAGAGTGCTGCGCTTCACCCCATGGCACGAGTGGTGGCAGAATGAGACCTCAAACCCATGTCTTCCAGCTCCTGGTCCAGGTCCCTGTGGTTGTCACTGTGTGGTAGGTCCCTACAGCCGTATGCCAGCACTGTGCAGAACCACAGAAATTAGGAGGGCCTGCTTGTGTTTCCTTCGATGGCACATACACACATGAACCGCAATGCTGCAATTCGTCAAAATAATCTCAAACACATAGAATTAGCTATGGCTTACAATAGAAATTTCATGTAAGGAATCAGAGTTATAAGACCCAAGCATGTGGTTCTTTGGAAATAGGCTAGCTCAAAGTGTCAGGTCAGATATAGTGAAAAACTACAACTTAAATCTAAAAATATGAATATGTTCATTTCTGGAAAAAAGTAAGATAACAGAGTTAGCAGAAATAAAATACCATTACTTTTCATCAAGACCTTTCATGTTTAAATGAAACATGGGCTTGACACACATACTGCAGGGGTTGGATATTCTGTCATTTGGAAACATTCTGTTTTATAGAAACATTTCAAAACAAACCAATAACACAAACAAGCATTGTTACTGCAAGCCGATAAAAGTATAAAGAAGCTAATTCGTTTGGAACAACTAAAATTTTGCTCTGTAGAGGGTTTTATACATTAGCCAAGACCTGACTGCTCTCCCCCTCACCTGATCAGGGTTAAGACATGAATTGGGTAGGGAAGATGTGGGGGAGCAGAAATTAGTGCCTCAGAAATTCCCTATCTTCACCTGCCCAGCCCCCAAACTGCTCATGTCTTACAAATAGAAACAAAATATATATACTCCACTGTTACTGAATGGAAACATCATTTTCTGCTGTTTTGGCAGAAATATTTGTTTGATTGCTCTGACAAAATTTTTAACAGCTTTATTGAGATAATTTACATATGATAAAATTCACTTTTTTTTTTTTTTTTTTTTTTTGAGTTGGAGTCTCACTCTGTCACCCAGACTGGAGTGCAGTGACCGCTCCCGGCCACCGCAGCCTCGACCTGCTGGGCTCCAGCGATCCTTCCGCCTCAGTCTTCCAAGTAGCTGGAACTACAGGCGTGTGCAACCATGCCCGGCTAATTTTTTTTTTGATTTATTGTAGAGATGAGGTCTTGCTTGCCCAGGTGGGTCTCGAACCCGCGGGCTCAGGCAATCCACTCACCTCAGCCTCCCAAAGGCGCGGGATTAAAAATTCACTTTTTTAAAGGTTACAATGCAGTAACTTTGAGTAAATTTACAGAGTTGAGCAAATGTTTTGAAGGTAACTGACCTACAGAAATGGGTTAGTTGTTAGAGAGCCTATAGGTATTTGTCATATTTTTCACGTATAAAAATGTTACAAATTAAGGCAAGACTATGAAAACATATATACACAGTATATGTGTATATCCAAACATGTGAGTGCTATAAGAACTTATTCTGTTTTTCCTACTTGAGTGGGCAAAGGTCAAGTCAATTAAGGAAGGCAAGTTTAGCTTTTATTATAGCAATTAACTGTACAAAAATTCAGGTAAACCTCATTTAAAGGAAAGGCAAGAATATAAAAATTAGGTGACAATTGTTCACTTTACCAAAGAATTCTCTAGCCTGTGAAAATATCTAAAGACCTTCCCTAAATAACACCCTTCCTAGTATATCTAAATGTCAATTATAAAACTTTAATCAATCAAAAATTTTTTTGAGGCAGAGTCTCACTCTGCTGCCCAGGCTGGAGTGCAGTGGCACCATAGCTCGCTACAGCCTCTAACTCCTGAGCTCAGACGATCCTCCTGCCTCAGCCTCTCGATTTGCTGGGACTACAGATGTGCATCACCCTACCTGGCTCATTTCTTAATTTTTATTTTTGTGGAGATGAGGGTCCCACTATGTTGCCCAGGCTGATCTCAAACTCCTGGCCTCAAGGGAGTATCCCACCTTGGCCTCCTGGCATTAAAGGAGTGAATCTGGCCAAAAAAATTTTTATACTTTGTATAAAGTACTACACATTTTATAAGTAGAAGCTCTATATTATACTGGCTTTAGAAGAAATACCACTTACTTTACTATCTATTTTAATATCAGACTTTTATAGCACAAAGCTAAACTTCACATCACAATTTGATTCATGATACATCCAAACTCATGTAATAAACTGATATATAAAAATATATACCACATTTTTATCAATGCCTGTCAAAAGTTGTTAGACTAATTTGAAATGTGATTTCAAGGAATTTATTTATTCCATGTACAAACAGGTAGTATAATTTGTAAGATTTAATGATATATGATTTTTCTGTATCACAGATTCTTCCAATTTAGCTTTTTCAATATTGTGTACTAGAATCACTAACCAAGGACTGAAATAAGAAGACAAACAGTTGAATGTACACACAAGGATTCAAAAGTTGTAGAAAGATCAGTGTGATGACTTTGAACAAGCAATACCTAGACTTTTGAGACCTGCAGCAGTGATAAGAAAATGATGAGCAGATAGCCTAGTACATCTACCAGACTGGACTGTTTGGCAACTTGATTAGCTTGTCAAGAAAGCTGATCTCTTTTCCAAAAGAATTGTCTCCTATTTCGAAGTGAATTAAAGGGGAGACTTGATAATTTAATTATGACGCACGCTAATTCATCCGTGGAGGTTTGGGTTCGATTTCGAGCAATAAAGACGCTATGTGGTTTGGTTTACAGTGCAATGACAGTACCAATTTAACATTTAATCATCAAGGAGAAGCGGGTGACAAAGGCAATGTCGGGCATGAGTCGAGTGCACCCCTTAACTTTGCAAATGGCATTCTACCTGGAGAAAAGGAATTTGTTTACTTTCAGCAGATCCTGCATCTCAATTGCCTTGACCTTCCTCCACACATTAACTGTAAAGTGATTAATGAAGTTTGAATGGAGGCTCTGGTTACACCAAAAGACAACTATACACCTCTGCAATGTTTTAATTAACAGCTAACACTTCAGATTAGTTTGTTGTTGCCACAGTAATTACCTGTTCCCAATGAGTGCACGGAGGAATCATCTTGATGAGCTATTTTTAGTGTTTAGTCCTGGAGTGTGTTCCATTTTGTTGGTGACCAGGCCTTCTGGGAGTAATCCCAGCCCTTCAAATTGAGTGCACAGCATACATGCTTTTGGATGGCAAAAAGCTAGTAGCCTGGCATAAACTTTTGAATATTTAAAATAACAAAGAGCCCAGCACAAGAGAATACTTACTAGTCATGTTTTCTTTTTTCATTTGTAATAATAGGTTCTAGATGACTGGACAAAGACATTGGGGATCGACCTTTAGTCTCAGTGGAGTACAGAATCAGAGAATTTACTGTGCTAGTAGGAATTTGAGAAAATTGCCTAGCCTGGTCCTTTTCTTTCACAGTGGAAACACAAGCTCACACAGTCAGTGGCAAGGCTAAGACTGAAACTATGGCAGAATATACATATTTTAGAACCGAAAGGAAATATGTGGTGATATTTAATCTTTCTTAACTGAACTACGGGGCAGGGGAAGACATAATTCAAAGCTTATAAAGGTATTGAACTACTTCAATCCGGTTAAGGACCATCACAGTGAATCTCTCCAGGCAAGGAAGCAACAGAGATTATGGCCAGTCTCCCCTGGGTGGCAGAAGAGCAGAGGGTGTGCCCAGGCTCTGACCCCAGCTCTGCTAACTCCTAACCATGTGACTTGTTGGTCAACCTCACCATGTCTCACCCTCTCAAGTCTGGAGAGGGAAAGCAGTCACCACCTTATTATAGAGCTGTGAGGGTCCAACGAGATAATACTAAGGACAGGACACCGTACTTGGCAAGCATGAATTAAATGCCAGGAAGACAGGAAGTTTTCAGAGTAGCTGAGTGTTTTAAGAGTAACATCTGCTAAGACAGACTAAAGGGGCTCAAAGTCAGGCTCTGTGCTCCACAAATGAGTCTTCACAACAAAGAAAGGCAAAAGCTTATACTACATCATTTATTGTTAATAAAACTTAAACAAGTAGTATTATTTCATGTTGAACCAACTTTGGAAATAAAGCATTAAAACAGTCACCTGAAATGCTATGGATATACCATGATTCCAACTGTAGATTTCTTACCACATTTATTACCTGCCCACTACATAAGCGATTCACACTAGAGACAGGTGTGTAAAGTGCCCACAAAAGTGCCCACTCAGCTGCTCATCACCACAAATGCCCTGTGAAGTCACTGCTGCTGAATGAGAAGGCCACTGTTCATTCTCCTCGGGTGTATAAGTAGGAAATTATAAGCTGCCCTAAAAATATGTATACACCTTCCTTTGGTATGCATTCCTGTAGATGCCACAAAACTGCGATGCCTCTGCCATTCTTCATGCTTAGTGCCCAGACACTGCCCTAGTGCACTACAGAAAAGCAGGTCTATCCCTCACACTGGGCAGTGAGCTCCACCATGTTTTACCTATCTTGTATTCTTAATGCTCAGCTCATGTCCTGGCCTATGGTAAGGATCCCAAACTTTTAAAATGTTTGAAAAATAATTACTCTTTCTGGATGAAAAAAAGTATCACTTAGTGCTTTACCAAACATTTCCACATTCATTTAATTAAGTCCATAATCCCACAAGTTATTATAATCATCCTTATTTCAGGGGTAGTTTTCTAAGTGCTGAATCAAAAGTCCTTACAAGGATTTCATGGCCTGGTCCCTGGTGACCTCACTGATCTCTGCTGCTGCCAGCCTCCCTTATCTACAGCACTCAACTCTGCTCCATCAAACATTCTCCTTCCTCGGGGCCTTTGCACCCAACTCCTGAGGCCTGGACCACTTTCCCTGATGATCACTTGGCTTGCCCCATCACTGCCTTTAGGTCCAGTAGTAATTCTTTGACCTTCCTCCATAAAACAGCCCATTCTCCTTTCATTTTCTTCATTCCTCACAGAATTGTCAACACCCAATACAACTTATAATGTGTCTCCCACCACAATAAAGGAAGCACCACGAAACATAGACTTCTAATGTCCTGTTCACTGCTACTATCTCCAGTGCCTAAAACTGTGCCAGGCACATTTTGGAACATCTGTAAAACACATTGTTAAGCATCTGCATGAGTGCATTTTCTCAGTTGCTATAGGTCTGTTTTTCATAAGACAGTTTCATTCAGTTTTTCTAAGAAATTTTCTGTTTTCATATTTATTGTTATTATATCTTCTTATTTGTAAAATCTCTGCTCTAAGATTGTTTCTCCTTTTCATCGCAACTTTGTGATTTGTGTCCTCTCTGTTATAAGTCACACGTTTTCCCAAGAAACCAGCTTTTGGTTGTGTTGAATTGTTTCTTGAATTCTTACTTCATGAACTTTCGTTCTTTAGTATTTCTTTCCTCCTTCTTCCTTTGGGTTTATTCCCTGCCCTCACCCTTTGTCATGTCTTGCATGAGAAGCTCTGCCTATGAATGCCCAGTTGTTCTAAGGCATGTATGTGAAGCCATCCTTTAGTTGTAACTTTGGTGTGTCTCATGAGCTTGCATAGATAGTACTGCTTTACTGTTCACCAGCAAATATTTTTATTTTCATTCATTTCCCTAATAATTCTTTCTGCCTTAAAGTCTATTTTGTCTTATACTAATATAACCACAACAGCTTTTTTTAAAGTTCGTTTTTGCCAGGTATCTTTTCCTGTTCTTTCCCTTCCAACACTGCTGTGTTTTGCAATTGAGAAACTTCTCCTAAAATAGCACGTGGCTGCATTTCTAAAAATGCAATCTACCTAACCTGTAAGCTGGTGGTATCAGCCTGCCTATATTTATTTGATTGCTGACACATGTGGATTTCTTTATATCACCTCGTTCATTTACTTTCCCTCCCTCTCTCCTCCCCTACCATTATAACATACTACTACACTGGATTCTTCCCTCTTGTTACATCTGTTGGTTTTGAAGTAATACATTCTATCTGTTGTCTTTTAGTTGTTACCAATTCCATTTTTTAACAAGCATACCTGATTTAATAAAACATAAAGCTAACTGCTGGCTACATCCTTCTCCTAAACAACATAAAAACCTTAGAATGCTTTAATTCCAATCAGGCACCTCTCATCCTAATATATTATTCTGTCCAGTCTTTTTTGTCTGACTTCATTTTTGTTTGGTTTTTTTTTTTGAGTTGGAGTCTCACTCTGTCGCCCAGACTGGAGTGCAGTGGCCGCTCCCAGCCACTGCAGCCTCGACCTGCTGGGCTCCGGCGATCCTTCTGCCTCAGCCTTCCAAGTAGCTGGAACTACAGGTGCACGC
>CAUYQG010241662.1:0-17474 GCA_963574415.1 Tarsius wallacei | reverse complement strand
TTAACTAAAAAAATTTTGAAAGTTTTTGAGACAATAAAAAAAACCTGTTGCCCAGGTTGAAGTGCAGTGGTGCAATCTCAGCTTGCTGTAGCCTCGAACTACTGGGCTTAAGTGAGCCTCTCACCTTAGCCTCTGAGGTAGCTGGGACTATAGGCACATGCCACCACACCCGGCAAATTTTTTATTTTTATTTTTGTAGAGACAAGGTCTCACTGTATTGCCCAGGCTGGCATCAAACTCCTGGTCTCAAGTGATCCTCTTGCCTTGGCCTCCTGAAGTGCTGAGATTACAGATGCGAGCCACCATGGCTGACCACAAATCTGATTTCTATCATTTATAGAATAGTTTGCCTATTGTAGCAATTTATACAAGTAGAATGAACAGTACATTCTCTTTGTACCTGGCTTCTTTAACTCAAAATAATATATATTTTTTTGAGTCAGAGTCTTACTCTGTTGCCCAGGCTAGAGTAAAGTGGCACACTCATAGTCACCGCAGCCTCAAGCTGCTGGGCCCAGGCGATCCTTCTGCCTCAGCCTTCTAAGTAGCTGGAACTACAGGTGCGTGCTACCATGCCCAGCTTTTTTTAAAATTTACTTTTATTTATTGTAGAGACAAGGAATCACTAAGTTTCCCAGGCTGGTCTCAAATCCCTGAGCTCAGGCAATCCTCTTGCCTCTGCCTCCCAAATTGCTGAGATTATAGGCTTGAGCCACTGTGCCCGGACAAAATAATATTCTTGAGATTCATCTAATGATAGTCAATATTTATATTTAATTATAGCTGTTTTGCCATATTTTTATTTGCTTCTTAATCTTTTCTCTTAAGAACATTAAAGTAAGTTATAGACAATGTGGTATTTCTTTTCTAAATATTTAGTATATGCCTCTTAAAAAGAATATTTTTCTAATAACAACAGTGTTGTTATACCTAAGAAATTACTAATCATTCCATGATATTGAGATAGCATATTTCATAGTGGTAGCTGAGAACTGAACCTTCCCTCAAAATTATATTATGAAATTTTGGTATTTTACAGAGCAAAGCAGCATCAGAAAAGAAGGCAGTGATGACCTCTTATACAAAAGGGCAAGAGGAAAGTGCTCAGAAAAGAAAAGAAATGACTTCTCTTCCTTCAGAATCTAATGAGTCAAAGAGGAAACTTGCAGTTGGTGCTTATGTTTCCTCTGTGCGTGTTGATTATGAATCTTTTGAAGTTGGCACAGGACAGGTAAGTTGATATATTGACTAGGGCTACATATTTTATGTTGGAGTCATATATCTTTATCATTTGGGTTGGCTTTAAATTTTTTTTTTTTTTTTGAGTTGGAGTCTCACTCTGTCGCCCAGACTGGAATGCAGTGGCCACTCCTGGCCACCGCAGCCTCGACCTGCTGGGCTCCGGCGATCCTTCCGCCTCAGCCTTCCAAGGAGCTGGAACTATAGGCGCGTGCTACCACACCTGGCTAATTTTTTGATTTGTTGTAGAGATGAGGTCTCACCAAGTTGCCCAGGTGGGTCTCGAACCCGCGGGCTCAGGCAATCCACTCACCTCAGCCTCCCAAGGCGCGGGATTACAGGCTGAGCCACTGAGCCCGGCTGGCTTTAAATTTTTTAAGTATTCGCTTAACATTTATTTGGGGTGTGGAGAAAACTGATTTTCTTATAGAAATTGTATGCTTCTTTAATAATGCTCAAAATAAGAGCTTGAACATGTACAGAATTTATCATCTAACTTTAAAAATTATATTTTGCTGGGCTCGGTGGCTCAGCCTGTAATCCCAGCACTTTGGGAGGCCGAGGCAAGTGGATTGCCTGAACCTTCAGGTTTGAAACCATCCCGGGCAACTTGGCGAGACCTTGTCTCTACAATACATCAAAAATTAGCATGCACCTGTAGTTCCAGCTACTTGAAAGGCTGAGACGGAAGGATCTCCAGAGCCCAGCAGGTTGAGGCTGCAGTGGCTGTGAGCATGGCACTGCACTCTAGCCTGGGTGATGGAGCGAGACTCCAACTCAAAAAAAAAAAAAAGAAAAAAATTATATTTCAGTTTTTCTACTACTCATAATTTTATAACATTAGTCTCTCATAGCCACTAACAAGTGGCTATTATTAAAAAGTTATGTTCAGGATGTACTTAAATTTCTGTGAGAGAAACTTGCTGTATTCACTCAGCTTATGTTTTCTAGTATTCACAGTTCTTCCCTTGGAAAAAATTCTTCTATAAATTGACCAAGTAGTTGATAATGCTGCATTTAATAATATACTTATATCTCAGTTGCTTTTAGAAAATGTTGTTTTCAGGACTTTTTTTTTCTTTTGGAGACAGGATCTTGTTCTGTCACTCAGGCTAGAGTGCAATGACATGATCATGGTTCACTGTAATCTTGGACTACTGGTTTCAAGCAATCCTTCTACCTCAGCTTCCTGAGCAGCTGAAACTGTAGGCATGCGTCATCAGACCTGATCAATTTTTAAAAATTTGTTGTAGATATGGAGTCTCACTCTGTTCCCCAGGCTAGTTTCAAACTCCTGGACTCAAGTGATCCTCCCAAAGTGCTGGGATTACAGGCATGAGCCACTGCATCTGGCTGACTTTCAGGATATTTACAGTTGTATGTATAAGAATCTATTTCCAAAGTGAGTTTGAAGGCACAAAATGGAACTGGATGTTTGATATATATTAAAAATGAAATTGTAGAGGAATATAGTCCCATGGAAGTAAATATTCTCTATAACTTCATTTTTAATGATTGCTGTGCTTCACTGTTTGGAAAGATAGTGATTTATTCTTATTTCCTTATTATTGAATGTATTAGTTTTCCAAGGTTGCCGTAATAAACTACCACAGCCTGGGTGGCTTTGAACAATGAAATGTATTGCCTCACAGTTCTGGAGGCCAAAACTCTGAGATGAAGGTGGTAGCAGGACCACTCTTTCTCTGAAACTTGGAAGGGGAGTCTTCCCTTGTTTCTTCCTAGCTTCTGGTGGTTTGCTGACCATCTTTCATAGACCTTGGTTTGTAGATGCATCGCTCCAGTCTTCCATTTTCATGTTGTATTCTCCCTGTCTCTTCACATCATCTTCCCTCTGTGAGTGCCTGTCTTTGTGCCCAAATTTCCCCTTTCTATAATAATACAATCACATTGATTAGAGCCCACCCTTGTGATTTTATGTATCTTGATCAACTCTTTAACAACACTATTTCCAAATAAAGTCACATTGTGAGGTATTAGGGGTTAGGAATTCAGCATCTCTTTTTTATGAAGACACAATTTGACCCATAATGTTCCTTTTTTATACTCTTTAAGCACTCCAGTGATGAACATTTTAAAACCAATTTTTTGTGTACATTCTTTATTATTTCTTTCAGTTAAGTTGGTAGAAGTAGGATAGTTAAGCCAAAGAATGTACAACATGAAAATTTAGATAGTTACTGCTACTTGCCTTTGGAAAGGTACCAATTTGCACCCCCACTGGGAGTTTATAAGGTTGCATTCTTACCTGTCTCTTGCCAGTACTGTATTATCATTCTCCTTTAAAAATATGAAGTAGTCTCACTTTTGTAATTATGCTAAAGAATTAATTTCTTTGTATGAAAGTTGATTTTTACTTTCTTTTTAGTATTTCATTATTTTAAAAGTCTTTTTGTTTATCTCAGTGTTCTCACATTTATCATTTGTGTTTTTGAAAGGGAAAAATGGTATTGCATTATATTTCTTTGAGCCCTAGAGAGGTTAGAGCTTTTCTCATATTGTTGTTAGATGTTCTTCTTTGTGAAGTGTGGGTTTTACCTGTTTTTCTTTTGGATTTACTTTTTTCTTTACTGATATTTAAGAAATCTTTATACATTAAGGCTCTTAGCCCCTTGTCATATATGTTGTAAATATCTCTTCCAGTTTGTAATTTTTCTTTTAACTTTATTTTTTCTTCTTCTTCTTTTTATCTGACTGGAACAAAATTATTGAATTTGCAAATAAAAGGGCAAGCCTAGGAATTTGAAGTCTAGATTTTGTTAGAAGGGGCAGCCTAGTGTAGTAGAAAGAGAACTGGATTTGGAATTAGAAGTCCTGGATCTAAGTCCTCATTCTGCCACTCACTAGCTGTGTGTTCTTGGGTAAGTCATGTCGTGTATCTGAGTGTTACTGTGGGCAAGGTGATTCTTGACTTACCTCCCTCTTTCTGTGAACCTCTATCCAGCATTTGGATTATGCTATCCATTGTTCTTCACGCTCAAGATACTAAAATGAAAAGACACATTTCCCGTCACTGAGAAACAAATGAAAAAGTTTTATAAACTATAGAGTACTATACAGATGTCATTGCTTTGTTGAAAGAGGCTACATGGAAGCTGCCCAAAACAGGGGTATCATTTTTCTGATGGAAAGAAACTTGCCTTAACTAGAGAGGATGGTAGTTATAATAGAAGTAACACTTACTGAGTACTTAAGGCACACCAAGCTCTGTGCTAAGCACTTTATGTGGATTAAGTTATTTATTTTTCAACCACACTCTGAATTTGGCATTGTTATATTTCCCGTTTTATAGATGAGGAAATTGAGATGGAAACGAGAGGTTAAGAAACTTGCCCAAGGTCACACAGTGAGTAAGGAATGGAACCATGATTTAGATCCAGGCAGTTTGATTCTAGAGTCTGCAGTTATAACCAATTTATAGCCATAATAAATATAAAAATTCTTATATGCTATATATATGATGTTAGACAATAAGTAAAAGTATAACAAGAGGATGTAATAATTTATAAAGATTTTAAAGACACATTTTTCAGTCCTTTTAAGCCAGCAACAGCTGTCTATGAGGGGCATCATCTGTGTTGGGATGCTTTTAAGTAAGTGCAGTTCTAAGAACTTTTGAAAATTCAGAATTTTATATTATGGGACATTGGAATGATCTTTATTGTTATTTAATTCTTTCTAGGTTTCTGTTGTTTACAACTCATTAGACTTTGAACCAGAGATTTTCTTTGCCTTGGGATCTCCAATTGGTATGTTTCTCACTATTCGAGGAGTTGATAGGATAGATGAGAATTACAGGCTTCCTACCTGTAAAGGATTCTTCAATATTTATCATCCGGTGAGTGAACTGAGTTTGCTTTCTTTTTTGAAGAAGATGAATCTGTCCTTTTTATCTTAATAGATTCTCTTTCTTATTTCTTGGGAATTACTACTGATCTTGATTTCGTAAGGCTCAGATCTCTATCCTAAGAAATACAATCCAATACTTTCCAGTAAACTTTTCTATCCAAAGCCTTTGTTCAAGGAAGTAATTCTATTGCTTTGCTTGCAAAATAATTTTACCCACAAACTTGAAAATCTTTATAATTGCCGGTATTTGAATAAGGTGTGGAAAAAAATCAGTCTCTGATTTGCCAGTTCATTTTCTTACCCAACTGAGGCATATAACTCAAAACAGCTTTTCATAAATTTCCTTTATTCACTTATTTATTCATAAATTCTTTTATTTATAGCTTGATCCAGTGGCATATAGATTAGAACCCATGATTGTTCCAGATTTGGACCTAAAAGCAGTTCTCATTCCACATCACAAAGGCAGAAAAAGACTTCACTTAGGTAAAAAACAAATACTATAAAAGCTTGTTTCCTTCCTGACATTTTGTAATCTATAACGAATTATGAAAATGTTAACACTAAATTATCTCTGACAGAATTAATGTTAAGTGCCTACTGTGTTCAGAACTTTTTTACTACGTATTTGGAGGAGCTATACAGAAGTAATGAATGAATGAATACCTTCTCAGTGATGGCACTCTATAATTGTTGAGCTAATCAGGAAAGGGAAAAGTTGGTAATAAGGTGATACGATATGTAATTAAATTTTGATAGTGTTTGCTTATAATTTTTAGAAATGGGAAGAAAAGTAACATTTAAACTAATGACCAGACCATCAAGAAATAAATTTGACACTGTATAAGTCAAGTTATTTTCTTGCTGTCTAAACAGACTTTTCCTATTTAAAAAAATTAGGCAGCTGGGCATGTTGGTTCATGCCTGTAATCTCAGCACTTTGGGAGGTGAGAGGATTGCTTGAGTTCAGGGGTTTGAGACCAGCCTGGGCAACTTGATGAGACCTTGTCTCTACAATAAATCAAAAAATTAGCGAGGCATGGTGGTGCGCATCTGTGGTTCCAGCTACTTGGGAAACTGAGGTGGAAGGATCACCTGAGCCTAGCAATTCGAGGCTGCAGTGGTTGTGAGTGTGCCATTGCACTCCATCCTGAGCAACAGAGTGAGACTCCTACTCAACAACAACAAAAAATTAGGCTTGGTGCAGTGGCTCATGCCTGTAATCCTAGCACTTTGGGAGGTGAGAGGTTTGCCTGAGCCCAGGAGTTTGAGACTAGCTTGGGCAACATGATGAGACCTTGTCTCTACAATAAATCAAAAAATTAGCGAGGCGTGGTAGTGCACATCTGTGGTTCCAGCTACTCGGGAAACTGAGATGGAAGGATCACCTGAGCCCAGCAGGTCAAGGCTGCAATGGCACTTGTGCCACTGCTCTCCAGCCTGGGCAGCAGTTTGAGACTCTGGCTCAAAAAAAAAAAAAAAAAAATTAAATATACCAGATTGACAACTTAATTTTATTTGGAGAGAAGAAACTTAGAGGTTTTGATTGGACCAAGTTTCGTTGTTTAAAAAAAAATGACACTTTACATGTAGAAGGTTTTTGACTGAGGCACTTCATATATTTGACATTTTTTAAAAGAGGAAGAAGTGGTCTTATCCTGTCCTGAGAAGAATGTCAACTTTTAATTTCTGTGATGCAGAATTTTACCTAGTACTAATTAACTTGGTGTGTCATCTTAATCTCTTCAGAGTTGAAAGAAAGTCTCTCTCGTATGGGATCTGATTTGAAGCAGGGTTTTATTAGCTCTCTGAAAAGTGCTTGGCAGACGTTAAATGAGTTTGCCCGTGCTCATACCTCTTCAACTCAGTTACAAGAAGAATTGGAGAAGGTAGCCAATCAAATCAAAGAAGAAGAGGAAAAGCAAGTAGTTGAAGGTAAATTTGACATTGGAGGCATTTTCCAATACAGATGTGTTTGTGAACATAATACTTACAAATCAGAGTGATGTTTTTCTTTTCTAGTCTTTTTTGTTAAATTGTAGAAGCTCTTTCTATAAAGGAAAATCTGTTGTGATAAACCGTACTGTCAGTTGGATGACTTTAAAACCCATGTCTTTTTTTCACTAGGTTTTTTACCTGATAGTTACCGAACTTTTTCCTCTGCAATTAAAAAATTTTATTGAGATTCTTAAGGCCGGAGTGGAACATTAGAGAATTAAATTTGTATTTAGGCATTTTAAAGACTCACTCTGAGAAGCTGTCTTCCTGGTACTGTTGTTTGTGTCATTACAGACTTCTTATGCAATGTCAGGTCATTGTGCCACGATGTTTTTGACTTTTTCAGATTCTAATTCTATTTCCTTTCTTTCTGCAATGCTCTCTCACCCCTTATCTTCACAACTTCTGTCAGCTCGTTGACTCTTTCTCCTCTCTCTGGGGTAGCCAAACCCTCTTCCCCTGGCTCTGTGGAGGAATGGGGAGTGAGCCCGGTAGCTCCCCAGGTTGCTACGTGTGTCAAGCAATATTCTCATTGAGCCCAGAAAGTCAGCTAAAGTCAAAGGATAATGATTAAGTGATTGACTTTGATATTGAAATGATTTAAATTCTAGCAGAAAAGATTGTTGAAAGTCCAGATTTTTCCAAGGATGAGGACTACTTAGGAAAGGTTGGAATGTTAAATGGAGGCCGCCGAATTGACTACGTTCTTCAAGAAAAACCAATAGAGAGTTTTAATGAGTATCTTTTCGCTCTTCAGAGTCACTTATGCTATTGGTAAGTATTCTTAATTTGATGACATTCAGGTGGCCTTTAGGTTCTGGCACATGCAGCAATTTTAGTTTTAGTGAGTTTTTTTATTGATAAATCATGCATTATCGAGTATTCATTTGAACTCCTATATATTCAAATCATTATTTTCCCCTTTAGTTATCCACAAGGTGGCAGTATGTCATCTGCCTTTGACCAAAGACCCTTGGTACTTGCACACTGCTTTTTGTAGGAATGCCTTCCGCAATGGGAATGGTAGGGACTTTGAAAAGCCATTCTTTTCCATATCCCTGTCACCTGGAGAAATGCAGCATGACTATTTTGAAGCTGATTGGTATTCATTTGGTTTTTAAGGACCACTTTGAGTTGACACTGAGATTGCACTGCCACCATTTCCCCTTTGTAGACAGAGCTGAATAGAACAAAAGCTGCATTTTCCACCTCTGTTTATAGAGATTCATATCTACTAATTGTTTCTTAAGTAAATGTGCTTATTTTTTGTTAGGGAATCTGAAGATACTGCCCTGTTACTACTTAAAGAAATTTACCGAACAATGAACGTTAATCCAGAACAGCCCCAGCACTGATCAGACTTCAGTTTTACTGTGTGAGTTTATCCTTATTGTATGTCTACATTCTGAATATTTGCATTCTGAAGTCTGTTGTATGGAATCGATGTTGACTGATTTTCTCTTTGCTCTTTTTTTTGGTGGCGGTTGTTCAGAATAGAGACATTAAGGAAGGGAATTGGTTTGTGTTTCTCACTTCTAGTCTTCTTTCTAAATTTGCATAGAATTTGAGTTCTTTTATTTTTAATTTCTTATGCAAATGGATTACCCAGAATAACAGGAATTTTTTTGGTCACAGAACTCTATTCACAACACCTTAAACAAATAGAAGTTTATTTTTCTTCTGTAACAGGAAGGGCTACTCTGTATAGTCATGCTACCACATACCAGGCTTCTTACATCTTTCCATCTGAATATCAGCTTTTGCTGTCTCAGAGTTACAAGATGCTTCCATAGTTCCAGACATCATATCTGCACTCATGCCATGAATGAGGTGGGAAGGGTGGTATCATCATAGCTATCCCTTTTAATTAGGAAAGCAGAAGCTTTCCCAAAAATTCACTAATACTTATTGACGAGGCCCGTGTCCAGTGTTCTGTGTCTCACGTCAGTATGAAAGATTGTAAAAGTGAAGTTTTAAGTGTTTTCAGTCTTTTCGGAGAAAGATTAGAAAAGGGATTTATTCTTTAATGGGTGGGCCATCCTGCAAGTGTGTTACACTCTGTATTCCTAACTGTCCTCCTTCACTAGATTGTGCATCACTTTAAAAAGTAGGTAATGCGTATTTTTTTTAAGTTAGAAATTCTAAAACCTTTGAAAGAGTGAAATACAAAATGCTGAGCTCTAAATTACTGAAGTAAAAGTAGTTCATAGCACTTTTTGATGTTGTAGTAGTAAATAATATGTAAAAAATTTCTTCAGCTTCCATATTCCCACTTTAGAGAGGTAACCACTTTTAGTAGGATTTTCTTAGATAAATTTTCTTTGCATATCCAAGCAAATATGCATGCATTTTAAAACAAAGGGATCTCATTCAATATATTTTTTTGCAACTTGATGTTTCCAGTCAGACAGCTTTCACAGCGTTCCATATTAGTGTGTATAGGTCTTTTTTATTCTCTTTAATGATTGTGTAAAATCCATTGTATGACTGTTTCCCATCTTATTTAGCTAGTTTCCTGTTAATGAACATTTAGATTGTTTTCAGTGTTTTTTATGCTGTATATTAGGAAGTCTTAGTCAGCAGAGCAGATGAAAGGTCTAAAAAAGCATTTCATAGCTGGGGCGTGGTGGCTCACATCTGTAATCCTAGCACTATGGGAGGTGAAGGCGAGAGTGTTACCTGAGACTAGGAGTTCAAGACAAGCCTGGGCAACTTGGCAAGACCTCATCTCTACAATAAATCAAAAAATTAGCCGGGTGTGGTAGTGCATGCCTGTAGTTCCAGCTACTTGGAAGGCTGAGGCGGAAGGATCACCTGAGCCCAGTGGGTTGAGGCTGCGGTGGCTGTGAGTGTGCCACTGCTCTCCAGCCTGGGCGACAGAGTGAGACTCCGACTCAAAAACAAAAACAACTACTTTATAGTCATATTCTATCATTTGATCAGTTCTCACCATTTCTGATATTATAATATTAAAATAACATGAATATAATGTGAAAAGTTATCACAATTCAGATTCTCAATTATAAAACAGTCATTCAATTGGTCAACAAATGTTTATTTATCTACAATGTGCCAGGTACCAGTTTTCATGCTGGTTAAGTGGTAAACAAGATTGCATTGTTACCTTCAAGGAATTTACCTTCTTCTGGGAGGAGATCAACAGTAAACCTGTAGTCTAACACATAAGTAAATTTCAAATATTTATAGGTTCTGTGGAGAAGAGAAAATAGGAAGATGTGGCAGAGAATGACTGGGAATTACTTCTAGGAAAGACTTTGCTGAGTTGATGATATCTGAATTGAAATTTGAATGGTGAAAAGGAAGTAGACATGAAAGGGTATGGGAAAAGAACAATACTTCAAGAAGTAAAAGCAGCTGCGAAGGTGATGAGGTGGCAACAGACATGTCATGTTTGAGGGACAGAAAGTTGACCAGGATAGCTGAAAAGTAATATATGAAGGGGAGAGTGGAGCGAGATCAGTCAGAGATAGGTGGGTCTGATTGTGAGGCCCTAAGTGTGGTGAAGACATTAGAAGCTTTTAAGAAGAGGAGTGACAGTATTTGGTTTATATCTTAGAAAGGTGCTTGGGGTTCAGGCTGATAGAGGGTCAAGGATGGAGGCCAGGAAAGTAGTTAAGAAGCTGGTGATAACTTTAACTAGGGCTGTGGTGGTAGGGATGTGAGAAGTGGCTGAATTCAGATCTACTTTGGAGATAGAATTGTGAGAAAAAGAAGAGTGAAGTATGACTCAGGATTTTGATGTGGGCAACTGGGTGAATGGTGGTACCTTTTCCTGGGAAGGATTGTGGAGGCATCAGTTTTTATGGGGGGTCTGATGGAGGGGGAATTGGTAGTTTTGTTTTATTAAGTCAGTAGTTGATGATGTTGATCTAATGCTCAGAGATAACCTTAGAATCATCAGCATATCTTGCCATTTGAAGCCACAATCTGGGTGAGATCACTTAGAAGGATTGTGCAGGTGGAGAAGAAAAGAGGTGTTTGGAGGAGGAGCCAATGAAATGAAAGAAAATCCAGGGACTTGTGATCTCAGGGAAGCTGAGGGAAGATTGCTTAAAGGACAGTGTATAACCATGTCAGATGCTGCTGAAAAGTAAACTAAAAGGAGGACCAAGAATTGGCCACTGGATTCAGGAAGATGGAAGACATCATTGTTGACCCTGACCAAAGCTGCTTTCATGTTATGGCAGGGGCCAGAGTGGTTGAAAAGTGGCAGGGGATCAGAGGAAAGATCTTTCTGTGAAGAGCAACAGAAATAAGGCAGAGGGAGGCCTTTTGTGATTTTAAGTTGTCTTTGTTTGCCGTGAGAATGATCCATTATTGAGGGATAACTTGATAATGCAAGGGTGAAAAAGGATAATTATTGGAGGAAACTTTTGAGAAGTTACCCTGGGCCAGGGGCCAGGGTAAGGTGGAGGAGAGCTTTGCCTTAAAAGAGGAGCAGGGACATGTCCTTCATTGTTCTAGAGGATGGGTGGTAGAATCAGTAATAGGAAGGGGAAGGGTTCTCTCTGAAGAGTGCAGGCCTGACTTTTTTCAGTTGTGTTCTGCTATTTGCGTGAGTTCAGGGTAAGCAGATATTTGGGTTTACTAGGGTTTTGCAGGAAAAGAAAGAAAGAGAGTTAAGGAAAGTGATTGATAGTGAAAAAAGCAAGAGGCAGCAGGATGATGAGGTTGGATAGTTACAGCAGTGGGAATACCCTAATCCGTGATGCCAAGGTAAGGATGGGAGGCTTTACTCGGAGAATGGAGCATGTGAGTGGGGATTGCTGAAGCAGTGCAGGCCATTGCTGTGTGATAGGATCTTGTGGCTGCTCTTACATTGTGAAACAAATGTTCTGTGTCCTTAAAAGCAATTTTGAAAAACAATTATAAGTAAGAGGGCCTCATATAGAAGCCCCCCAAAATTCAGAAAAGAACAAGAGGCAGCAGTGATTACCTATATAGGTGATTGCCCGTATCATCACTGTATAGATGACTGCCTATATAATCACCATATAGGTGACTGCCTATAATCTTGCCAGCCAAAAATGTTAGAAGCTCTAAGCTTTTTTCTAAGCCTATATGTTTTATATTGTTTGCTACTGTGTAGCCTTTTTCCCCCACTTGATAATATATTGTATAATTTTCCTACATCAGCGTATAGTGTGTGAGAGGGGTGTGTATTTACAATTTTTGTTTGTTTTTTGAATGGGTTATACATACACTCGGTTCAGCTTTTAAAAATGGCAGAAGTGAAGGATCGCCCTCCTGTACCTCTTCCCCAGTTTCCCTGCTCAGAGGCAACCGGTGTCAAGTTGTGTGTATCCTTCAGACATTTGTTAACAAATACACATATAAGGGCAATTTATTTTCTTTTTAAAAGACAAATGATAGCAATATTAACACACTGTTTTCACTTTTATATCTTTAAGATTGTTCCATATCCATCCATCTATCCAGCATTTGTTGAGTACCTTACTTAAGTGCCAGGTACTATTTTAGGCACTGGGGTTCACAGCAGTGGACCAAACAGAGTCTCTGCCTTCAAGGATCTTCTTCTGAGGGAAGACAGATAGCACATAAACAATTGAAGTGTGCCAGATGGTAAACACAGAGCAACGAGATAGGGAGGTGAGGCGTGTACTTGGGATGGGAGCAAGCTGCTATTGTATATAAGATGTCAGGGGACACCCCACTAGTGTCATTTGAGCAGGTGAGCCAGGTGGATATCTAGGGGGAAGATTATTTCAGGTTGAGAGAAGACTATAAGAATGTGAGAGTAGCCTCATTCTTTTTAATGTGTTTCATTGACTACTGCACTATAATAGATTTTAACAATCCCTTGCTGATGGTTGGTCATTTAGGTTATTCTAATCTTATTAGCATAAACAGTACTTCAGTGATACATGGTATTTTAATAGTTGCATGCATTCTGTTTTATATCTGGTATTTATTAAAATAATTTATTCTCTTGTTGGATGTTAGGTGATTTTTCAGATTTTCACCATTATAAATAAATTTGATATATAGTTTTTCATACTTTTTGCCCATCTCTGACTGTTTGGAATAAAGTCCTAGAAGCAGCATTTTAGATGTAAGAATATCGCACATTTTGAAAGGCTTTTTGATCCCTACCTTTTGCTAATTTGCATTCCAGAAAGGTTGCTCAATTTTCATATCTACCATCTAGTATTCTTGCACCCTTGCCAACACTGGTATTAACATTTGAAAACATTTTGCCAGTTAGATAGCTAGAAATTGTTATGTCATCATTTTTATTTACATTTCTGTTGCTAGTGAAATTGAGCACTTTGGGTGTTGTTTTAACTGGCTGATTATATTTCTTCTTTTGTCACTTGCCTATTTTTGACCTTTGCGCATTTTTCTGGAGGTGTGGGTTAGGGTACATCTATTTCTACTGATTTATAATTATGCTATTTAAGGATATTAGCTTTTTGTCATTGTAGATAATTTTTCCCAGTTTTATATTAGCCTTTTATTTTTGTTTATGCTTTGGATTTTTTTTAGAGGGGGATTGGGGAAGACCATGTTTTAAGAAGTATGTAGGCCAGGTTCTTTTTTTTTTTTTCTGTAGCATGCTCACAGCCACCACAGCCTCAACCTGCTGGGCTCAGGTAATCCTTCTGCCTCAGTCTTCCATGTAACTGGAACCATGGCATGTGACACCACACCCAGCTAATTTTTTGATTTATTGTAGAGACGAGGTCCTCCCAAGTTGCCCAGGCTGGTCTCAAATCCCTGGACTCACGCAATCCTCTTGCTTCCCCCTCCCAAAGTGCTGGTATTACAGGCGTGAGCCACAGTGCCCGGCTAATAGTATGTAGGCCAGTCTTTGAAGATTAATTATTTTTTAGATATTTACATTTATTTTCTTTAGGACTTACATGTTTTTTTATTTGGCTTTATAGTTTAGAGGAATTTGATATATAGTTAACTTTTTTCTTACATAGTTAATCATTTCTGCTGTGCCACATATTGAATAATGTACCCTTTTGTCATTGGTTTGATGTTTTTATCATATACCAAATATTTTGCTATTGCTTGATATTTTTGTCATATGCCCCCTATTTGTTTTCTAGGCTTTCTCTTCTATTGACTTATTAATCTATCATATTTCATTGATTTCAAGTCATATTTTCTACATTTTGGTATCTTAAAATTTGGGATGCAACTTAAAATCAACTGTTGCCTGAATAGAATTTGAGTTTTTTCGAAGCAGACATGCGGTTTCTTCTGCCAGTCACTGGGATTGGGGGCACTACCAACCTGGGTCTGCCAATTTTTCTGCTTGAGAGTTTCTTGGACTATGCTGGTAGTGTGAATTCAGACTTCAGAATTTGAGTGTGGGGCATACCAGTTCAAATATCAAGGAATTTTTTTCCCCTCTTCCTGTTGTCAAGGAAGAGGTGAGTAGGCTTCTTTGTGTCCCTTCTGCATGGAGGATTGTTTTCTTTTACTCCTCATCGAGGCTGTAGCCATTAGTGTCTGCACTTTTTGTGAACCTCTCTATCTCCTTTGAGACTCCCTTTCCAGGCATTTTTTTTTTCATGGTACGTAAAACAATGATGTATCTTAAAATTGATGGTGTATTAGAGTTAGTGAAATATGGTGTTTCAATAATTGTAACTTTGTTGTTTTTTTTAAGTAATTGTAGCTTTGTACTTTTAATATCTAGCAGTACAAGTTCTTAGTCGTAGTCTTGGCTATTACCCCAAATGAAGTTTGAAATGATTTAGGTTCCCCTGACACTCTCTTCCCTCACAAAACAAAACAAACAAAACCAAAACAATAGTAATTCTAGGATTTCCTATCATCTAATATGAAAAACTCCATAAGAACCTTTCATTTCTCATATGATTTGTTCTCTGTAATTGTCTTATTTCTTCTTTTACTTGACTGAAATTTAGGCAAGAATTTAACTTCCTAATGTTATACTAATACCATAAAATAATTCATTTAAAATATTAGCAATCCTATATGTGGTTCAGTGAAGCATAAATCAGTTTGTTGAATAGTTTTATGTATATATCCTTTTAGTTCTTTTAAGTATTGTTCTTTAAAAAGCTTCAAGTTAACCTGAAAGATAAATAACTTTTAGTAGCATCTTTTACTTTCTAAACTCTCTTTATTATGAAGATTATCATGCTAGTTAATCTTACTGAGTGTTTCCTGTGCACACTTTGTCCCTTTCCAAGGCCTATCTGGGGACATCTTTGGAGGCAGCTTACAGTGTTTGTTTACTAACATTGAGCACTTGACTGTATGTTTACTTCAGAAGGGACAATAATGCATTATTATATTATGACTATGAAATTGTAAAGTTCACCAAGGATTCTTTTTTCTTTTTAAGACTTTCTTGCAGCTCCTGTATAACTTACATTGCGGAGAAAATCCTCAGAGGATTCCAGTTTGCTCCTGTGATGGGTGACAGAAAAGTAATTCATCGACAATTGCACAGCTACAATTCTTGGATTTAGGGATTCATTTAAAAGGCAACACAAAGAACAAAAAGACAGTGAAAAAAATCTACCACATTTGGACAGTATAGTTGAGAAAATATAATTATAAAAATGAGGTAATGAAAAATTCTTCAGATCACTTTAGTCATAGTAGTCAAAGTTATGTGTGATACAGTGAAGAAATATAGCATGTAAATGGTTATTTCTATTTCTTAAAAAAACTATTGTTAGTGGGCTATTAAACTGCGTTTTTCTTTTTATTAATACATTATGTTCTTTTTATTCAAGTGTGGACTTCTTGAGAAACTAGAGTAGTCTGATTTCTAAGAAATTTATTTTCTACTTTGAATATGAATTGTACTTCTCAGCTGCCTTAATGCAGGGTCATTTGTATTTGTTAAGAGGAAGTAACCAAGATGCAAGCTGAATCTGAGGGTCCATAAAGCCTGTCCTCTTGCTGAGAGCCTCTTTGTGGAAGGCAGCGAAATGCACCTTATTTTACAGAAGTCTGACGAAGAGCTCTCCCATTATGTCCAGCAGGAGAGGGGAGCAAATGAGAGGTTTTCTGTTTTGTCATCCAAGGTAGCCGTGTAGTTGCCTTGTTGCTGAAGTTCCAATTAATGTGAAAACCAAAGTAGAGTTTTTTTCTTTTTCTTCTTTCTTTTCCTATTAATTTCACTTATACCAAAGTGTTTGAAAATATGAAATGTATTGCTTCTGAGCTGTAAGGATACTTCTTGAAATGACTACTCTGTAATATTTCACTTTGTTTTACTATAAATTCAAATTATCTAAATATTTTCCTAATACTACATGGGAATGCTGATTTTCTTCTTTTGTTATGTAGTAGAAACGTTTTACATTGTTTACATAGTTCTCATGGAACATGGAATTTTTTTGAAAGTGATATACGATACACATTTTTTGTGTATATATTCTCATTAGTGTGAATAAAGCAGTAACATTAATGCATTTTTTAAAGCAGCAAACTTCTGTATTTCTCTTGTCTTTCTTAAAAGTATTCCTACGAGTTTACTGTGTATTCCCTTTTCATTATGAGTACCTGCTATCTAGTTAATACATAACCTCAGCATTTGCTCCTAATACTAGAATTAGAAAGGCAAAATTTTAGAGCTGTAATTGACCCCAGACAAGATGTGTTTCAACCACAGCATCTACAGCTGAGGACAGGACACTAAATTCCATCCCAGACTGGGATGGAATATGGTTTCCATGATTCCTTTTCAACCCTCAATTCTCTGTACCAGGACTGCTACTTTTTACTTTTCACTTAAATGACCAATACTGATGAAATAAAGAAAACTGAAAGTTATTTATATATATTTTAATAAAATCCAGTTTGATTTTTCAACTTACTACTGGTTTTGTTTGTGTCATTCAGCCTGTGTCTTCTGAGTAATGGGCAGTGGAGAAGGACCAATGTTTATAGAAGAAACGTGGTAGCTGAATGTCAGGAATCTTGCCCTTTCATTTTAATACTTGAAGAAACAGAAAATAGAATTTTTTGGTGACTCTGCCTGTAGACATATATCTGTATTACTGTTCATTCTCTTAAAAAAGTATATAACCTCTAAACAGTAGGTCCTTGAGGGCAGAGTCTGTATTTAGTAACTTGTCGTTCACTGTTGTAACCAGCATGCCTTATACAGTCTTTCTATTTTTTAAAAATTTTAATTTATTTTAATTTATTTACTTATTTTTAGTTGGAGTCTCACTCTGTCACCCAGACTGGGAAACTTCGCAAGACTTCGTCTCTGTAGATCAAAAAATTAGCCGGGTGTGGTGGCGTGCACCTGTAGTTCCAGCTACTCAGAAGGCTGAGGCAGAAGACTGTATTTCTAGCTACTCGGAAGGCTGAGTCCAGCAGGT